>WNGS01165503.1:3761633-3772173 GCA_020271785.1 Procambarus virginalis | reverse complement strand
TAAAATCACTTATCGTAAAATCAGTAAAAAACCAAACCCAAGAAACGACATTTTCAAGATTCACGGCTCTTTAAACATCCTCCCCATAAAATAAATATTGCCGGAAAAAAGTGGAAGTCTTTCAAGAAAAACTGGACAGTTTTCTGGGAGAAGGGCCGGACCAACCGGACCATAGTGGATATGTGGGTCTGCGGGCCGCTCCAAGCAAGAGCCTGTTGAACCAAGCTCTCACAAGTCAAGCCTGGCCCGGGCCGGTCTTGAGGGAGTAGAACAACTCGCAGAACCTCATCCAGGTACGAAGCTAGAAAACTGACATTAGGCATTCGCATGTTTTAGCGAGACCAGGAAAGCCACGTAAATGAGAGCTCATTTATTCCTGGTCTAGATTTTAGGTTACAATTAGGAGAAGTAAACCTCACGTAAACCAAGCCCTGGTACTTGGCAGTTTTCCAGTTCGCCCTGTGCCCTATTCAGATGAAATATCATTTTTTTAAGCAGGTTCCTTCACTTGAGGACAAGCAGAGTATGACAGATAACATTGTCAAACATCATTCTTATGGGGTTTACATTGAACGTAGTTCAAACGAAGCCTCAGTGTTTTAATCAAGCTGAACTGAATGACTTAGCGAGAGATTCAAGCCTTAAAACAAAAAAAAGAGAATCAACAGAACCACTAGCTTCAAGATTGATAAAAGAATGTACTCCAACACTGTACACAAGTAATGTGTTATCGTATCTGGAGAAACAGATCTTTTACAATACTTTAAACTTGACAGTGATTTAGTCGATTGTCATAAAGTATCAGGTTGGTCAAATGAGTGTTACTGGATCTGAATCTGCTCGATTGTTTGCAGATAGGTTTAAGACAGAGCCTAAAGTGTGTGTACATATAATGGAAATTCATATGGTATAGTTCCTATTGACAAATCTGAATATATATTAAATACACATCATACAAATTCTAGAGTTACTAAAATACGATGACCATAGCTGGATGGATTTTAAAAAAGTCAAATTTTTAATTGGTCAATAAGACAGATTTAAGACATATCCATGTTCCTCAAATCGGCAGGATAGTAGAACTCAAGACGATATTTGGACTCTGAAATGGCATGCTAGAACATGCTTACATTTCGGGCCATTAAATATATAACCAACTACCAGTAGAACGGGAAAAAATATTATCTTTTTTCCTCTGCACATCGAACTTAGCGTGATGAAGCAGCGTGTAAAACTCCCAGCACAGAAGGTAACAGTTTTAAGTACGACTGCACAACATCTAAGTCCAAGTTTACGTCCAAATGCCTCAGTTATGAAAAAATATATAAGCTGGGGTGTTTGGTTTGCCAACAAATCAACGAGAGATCATCATCATCATTTCAGCAGCTAATCTCAAAACTGACTCATGTATTCATTGTCGGAACGTAATTTAAATAAAATTATAAAAAAATAGGATCGAGGTGCTTAAGGAAATCATTGTAATCCGGTACCTATTTTTTTACGGCGATTAACCGAGAATGGTGAACTACTCAAGAGCTAAACATTTATGTGATAGTCAAAAACCAATGCATTTTTTTAGTCCTGTGCCTCGTAGTTAACCAGAACTAATCTTATATATAACAAATCATGATAACTAATATTAGTTATTAAAAGCTATTTATTAATCGATCTGCTCGAGCTACTCTATTTAAATGCTCCCAAAGTCTAAACAGTGTGATGAATTAAAATAACAAAAAATTAACGGAGGACTTACGAGAAATTGACTTTATTGGACTTACGAGAAATTGAACTTTATTGGACTTACGAGAAATTGGACTTCATTGACTTACGAAAATTGGACTTACGAGAAATTGGACTTTATTGGACTTACGAGAAATTGGACTTTATTGGACTTACGAGAAATTGGACTTTATTGGACTTACGAGAAATTGGACTTACGAGAAATTGGTCTTTATTGGACTTACGAGAAATTGGACTTTATTGGACTTACGAGAAGTTGGACTTTATTGGACTTACGAGAAGTTGGACTTTATTGGACTAACGAGAATTGGACTTTATTGGACTTAGGAGAAATTGGACTTTATTGGACTTACGAGAAATTGGACTTTATTGGACTTACGAGAAATTGAACTTCATTGGACTTACGAGAAACTTTACAATTGCCGATTTCTGGCCGAAATAATTCCATCACCTATTCCGTACACAACGTCCAATTCCTTCAATATTCCTATGTCTATTTTGATGGTAGCTTTCGACATCCACTGAAGACCAATGAAAAATATTTAGCGCTGTAGTAACACACAAACATCAATCGAAAGACCCTTAAACTCTGCATCAATAGCATCAACAGCTGAAAGAGCCGCTGTATCGAGGAGTGAACTACTGTAAAATACATCCTACAACATCATTCCTAACTCCAGGTACCGATTTACAACTAGGCGAACAGACGTATCAGGTAATGTGCTCAAACGTCTCTACCACCCAATGCCTTACACATCACAGCGTAAAATCGATATTGTAAATCACTTGTAAATGCAGAAGAACGTCAACAAACCAACACTTCATTCAAGACTTATCGAACTCCATTTTCTGTTGGACATGGCTGTCATTTTGAGGGGAAACTGGTGCTTTGACTGTACGCGCCGCCCATTTTTTTTTTCGTCCTTGCCAGTTTCACCAACGCCCCATTGACCGCAGGAAACAACAGGCATTCATCACCTCTGACTGCGCCGTTTATATCCCTGTTCCACCCCCTAACGCCGCGCTCTGCATTCCCGCCAGTCTTCACCACGGCCATAGTCGTAACCGTTAATCCTTAGCAGCCAGAAGCTTTTGGCCCACCCACAAATTTACCCGACAAACAAAAAAATAACATTTAATGAAAAAAAGAACTTGTTGTTGAGGAAATGCTGAAATAAGTTCAGAGGTTTTCCTGTTGTTTTAGATTCAGCTACTTAGAACAAAAGTTCCAAAGTAGCACGGCTATGGTGAGCCCGTAGTGGACTTACCTGGCACAGGAGCGGGGCTGTTTTGGGGGAGGTTTCCTACAAATCTGGTCCCTGACTTCAGAAGACAAACTTGAGATTAACTTTAGGCAACTAGACCTCACCAAGCTAGAAAAGACTCAGAGTTAGAGGAGACTTGATCACGACATGAAAGATTCTTGGAGGAATGGTAGAAAAGGACACGCGTGAAACAAACCGACAGACGGAAGATTGTTATAGTTTAAGCTACAGAAACGGCGGCTTCAGTTGTTCAGGTAGTTGTGGTAGCGCTGGAACCAAGCTTACTGGCGCTGCCCTTCCCTCGGGGAATTTTAGCATCATAGAGAGGGGGGGGGGGAACCTGCTGCATGGGTAACAGCTTCTCCTCCATATCGACCTCAGCTCGGTGGTCGTCGACACTTACTGTGCTCAGCCGTCGACACTTACTGTGCTCAGCGCTCAATACGTACTGTGCTCACTGGTAGTCGAGAGTACAAGCCAATTTCAGTGCAACAGAACCCACTGCACCAAGATGAGCTCAAGTGTTTCAAAACCACAAGTTCTTCTGAACTTTCTAGGAATCTGGAAGACACCTATGATGAGTCTAGATGAGCATAGCATGAGGATGAGTTAACGATGAATAAGGTACATGATTTTCATATATAAATAGACACAGAGCCTATTTATATATATACACATATACAGCCTCGTTTTTCCAAATGAGATTGAGGAATTTTGCTTGAAAAACGAAAGTTCTCAATGGCCTTAACGGTAAATAAATCTTCATTTCCTCTGTTGTAAGTTCCTCCACGTTACTCCTAGCAAGTGTCAAGTGCACATGTTGGCCGCATAGGGAACTTCGCGCTGCTTGTACCGTTCGTAGGTGTTCCTTGAGCGTAGAATACCCTGTGATGTAGAAATTCCTTTCCCAAGAAAATCTCCCTTCTATCTCCCTATCAAACTTCTTTGTTCCATCTCTCCTTATCCCACTTCCCTATTCCATCTCCCTCTTCTACCTTTCTGGCATCGTGTTAAATTTTACAGAGTGGAGATGATGATGTTTAACTGACAAAAATGGTCATTACTGGTCATCAACTCCGAGTCTATTGCTCATAATGATCTCAACTTTTGAAACTCTTCCATTGCCCTTAATCTCATTATCCTTATCCCCTCCCCCCCCACTCCTTCCTGCCCTGCCCTCAACCTCATCCCTCACTCGGCAACCCTCAACTCTTGCTGTCCTCAACCTCACAATCGTCAACCATCCTCAACTTTCAGAGCAGATTCGACCAATATTTTCAGTGTTTGAATATTAAATTAGAAGGCAAGAGGAACATGAATAGCAGATGGAGGCGGGGCGCGAGAACTAGAGCTCAGTTCTCATTCGTCACTCTTTGGTTAGTAGTGACAGGTTGGGCCTTATAAGTGCCCAACAATAATGTTATCCTCTTGAGGTTATCTTGAGGTGATTTCGGGGCTTAGCGTCCCCGCGGCCCGGTCCTCGATCATACCTCCTTTTTGTTACAACACCCCCCCCCCAGCCCGTAGCAGCTGTCTAACTCCCAAGAATCTATTTACTGACAGGTGAACAGGGCCATCAGTGAGGGTATGTGTACTCACCTAGTTGTACTCACCTAGTTGTGTTTGCGGGGGTTGAGCTTTGGCTCTTTGGTCTCGCCTCTCAACTGTCAATCAACCGGTGTACAGATTCCTGAGCCTATTGGGCTCTATCATATCTACACTTGAAACTGTGTATGGAGTCAGCCTCCACCACATTACTGCCTAATGCATTCCATTTGTCAACCACTATGACACTAAAAAAGTTCTTTCTAATATCTGTGGCTCATTTGGGCATTCAGTTTCCACCTGTGTCCCCTAGTGCGTGTGCCCTTGTGTTAAATAGCCTGTCTTTATCAACCCTGACGATTCCCTTGAGAATCTTGAATGTGGTGATCATGTCCCCCCTAACTCTTCTGTTAGTGTGAGGATGTGAAGGATGTTGCAGCTGCTTGCAACCCCCACCCCCCCTTCCCCCGCTCATGTTTCTCCTCTAATATCAACACGTTTAATTGCACGTCAAACCAGGAGGAGTCTCGGGTAGAGCCGTGTCCTTAGAAGCGGGTTGAGTTAATTTGGAAAGAGATTCAAAGATGGTAATGGTCTTGTTCGGTCAGTGATTGTGGCTACTCTGTGAGTCACTCATGGTTGTTGTTAGGAATACTAGATGACGCAGTACTCACTGTACTTGGCAGTCACTGCAATTTGACAGTCACTGTACTTGACAGAGCAGTCACTGTACTCGACAGAACAGTCACTGTACTCGACAGAACAGTCACTGTACTCGACAGAACAGTCACTGTACTCGACAGAACAGTCACTGTACTCGACAGAGCAGTCACTGTACTCGACAGAGCAGTCACTGTACTCGACAGAGCAGTCGCTGTACTCGACAGAGCAGTCACTGTACTCGACAGAGCAGTCACTGTACTCGACAGAGCAGTCACTGTACTCGACAGAGCAGTCACTGTACTCGACAGAGCAGTCACTGTACTCGACAGAACAGTCACTGTACTCGACAGAACAGTCACTGTACTCGACAGAACAGTCACTGTACTCGACAGAACAGTCACTGTACTCGACAGAGCAGTCACTGTACTCGACAGAGCAGTCACTGTACTCGACAGAGCAGTCACTATAATTGACAGAGCAGTCACTGTACTTGACAGAGCAGTCACTGTACTTGACAGAGCAGTCACTGTACTTGACATAACAGTCACTGCACTCGACATAACAGTCACTGTACTCGACATAACAGTCACTGTACATGACAGTAGTCACTGCAGATGTGATAAACAAAGAACTAAAGTGTGAGCAAGAAAAATAGTCTTCCACTCTTCATCTAAAATAATAATTAGAATCGTAATAGATTCTAAAAGAATAAAGAATTCTAAACAAATTCTTCTTAAAGAATCGTAAGTAGTATCACCATAGCTGCTGAAGGAGGCTACAGAGATGTTGCGTGATCCAAAAACTACAATTTTCAATAAAAGATTCGAGACTCTTTACCCAGAAACATGAAAACGTAACAATTCCCACACAGCCCAGATACTCCAAAATAAAGACTGCGAAGAGTAACTTAATTATTCTCAAGTGCCACTCACAAGCATTCGTTGTACAGTAATAGAGAAAGTAATCCGGTTGAGAATAATACATCAGAAGTGGATAAACTTCATAACGACAGAGAAAAGTTATGCCTGACAAACTTGATTAAGTTCTGTAATCTGATTACCCTAATATTTTTTTCTACACACACACACACACACACACACACACACACACACACACACACACACACACACACACACACACACAGAGTGGTTGACAAATGGAATGCATTAGGCAGTGATGTGGTGGAGGCTGACTCCATACACAGTTTCAAGTGTAGATATGAAAGAGCCCAGTAGGTTCAGGAACCTGTACACCTGTTGATTGACAGTTGAGAGGTGAGACCAAAGAGCCAGAGCTCAACTCCTGCAAGCACAAATAGGTGAGTAAAAATAGGTGAGTACAGAAACTGTATATGTGTGTGTGTGTTGGTGTCTTGGACTGTCAAAGCCTTTGACACAGTACCGCATAAAAGGCTGTTACAAAAGTTGGAGCAACAGACAGGAGTAAAAGGTAAGGTGCTCCAGTGGATAAGGGAGTATCTAAGAAACTGGAAACAGCGAGTAACGGTGAGGGGGGGGAGACATCAGAGTGGCGAAATGTCACCAGCGGAGTCCCACAGGGCTCGGTACTTGGACCCATCCTGTTTCAAATATATGTAAACGATCTTCCGGAGGGTATAGACTCATTCCTCTCAATGTTTGCTGATGTAAAAATTATGAGAAGAATCAATACAGATGAAGATAGACAGAGATTACAGGACGACCTGGACAAACTGTAAGAATGGTCTAGAAAATGGCTGCTAAAGTTCAGCTCAGGAAAGTGTAAAGTAATGAAATTAGGCGAAGGGAGCAGAAGGCTGAACACAAGATACCATCTGGGAGGTGAAATCCTGCAAGAGTTAAAAAGAGAGAAAGATCTGGGGGTTGATATCACAACCAACCTGTCTCCAGAGGCCCACATCAAAAGGATATCATCAGCGGCATATGCTAGGTTGGCCAACATTAGAACTGCCTTTAGAAACTTGTGTAAGGAATCGTTTAGGACCCTGAATACCACTTATGTCAGACCAATCCTGGAATATGCAGCTCCTGCCTAGAATCCATATCTAGTTAAACACAAGGCAAAGCTAGAGAAGATTCAGCGGTATGCCACCAGACTTGTCCCGGAACTGAGAGGTATAAGCTACGAGGAAAGGCTGAAGGAGCTGAACTTCACGTCCCTGGAAAACAGAAGAGAAAGGTGAGACATGATAACCACCTCCAAAATTCTCAGAGGTATTGACAGGGTGGACAAAGACAAACTCTTCAGCACGGGTGGAACACGAACAAGGGGACACAGGTGGAAACTGAGTACCCAAATGAGCCAAAGAAAGATTTTTTTCAGTGTCAGAGTATTTAGTAAATGAAATGCACTAGAAAGTGATGTGGTGGAGGCTGACTCCATACACAGTTTCAAATGTAGATATGATAGAGCCCAGTAGGCTCAGGAATCTGTACACCAGTTGATTGACAGTTGAGAGGCGGGACCAAAGAGCCAAAGCTCAACCCCCGCAAGCACAAATAGGTGAGTACACACACACACACACCACACACACACACACACACACACACACACACACCACACACACACACACACACACACACACACACACACACACACACCACACCAACCCCAGCCTGGGACCCCAGCCTGGGACCCCAGACCGGGACCCTAGACCTCGTACTGATGACCCCCAAGCCTCCCCACCATCCAACCCTTCACCAACAAAAAATTCCCGGGACAACGAGAGATTCGTAACCAAATCAGTTGGAGGTTTGACGGGTCGTAAGAGGCAAGGCCGCGGCGGAAGGAGGCGCGTGCGTGCGTGCGTGCGTGCGTGCGTGCGTGCGTGTGTGTGTGTGTGTGTGTGTGTGTGTGTGTGTGTGTGTGTGTGTGTGTGTGTGCGCGCGCGTGTGTGATAATGTCCTGCGTCGTCGTCCTCGTCAGTGGAGGCAGGGGAGCCCTTCCCCACCACCAAGACAGAGGGAGAAGACACGTTAAGGTCCTGTTATCTTGGTGTAATGAAAGAATTTGGTGAAGGTGGAGGGGGAGGGAGGGAGTTGTCAGGGGTGAACGCCAGGCCATTACGACTATATAGCACTGGGAAGGGGTCAGAATAAGGATATGGGATGGGACGGGGAGGGAGAAGGAATGGTGGTCAACCACTTGTACGGTCGGGGATTGAATGCCGACCTGCATGAAGGAGACTGTCGCTCTACCGTCCATCCCAAGTGGTTGTAAAGAGAGAGAGAGAGCCACACACAGAGACACAGACATATCTAGCAGTAAATAGGTACCTGGGAGTTAGACAGCTGTTTCGGGCTGCTTCCTGGGGATGTGTGTGTGGGTGTGGAAAAAAATAGTAGTTAGTAACAGTTGACGGACGGTTGAGAGACGGGCCGGAAGAGCAGAACCCCCGCAAGCACAACTAGGTGAATACAGAAATAACATGTTTGACTTTCTAAGAATGAAAAAAACAAGGTAGTGATCAGTACTAGCGATTGCCCTTAGGGAACTAAAAGAGAAAACAATACACACAAATATTGAAGGAAGTGAAAGGAAGGAAGGAAGGAGAATGCAAAGCATGCGCGTTGCTGAGCCACAGCAACGCGTGGCCGGGTACAGCTAGTATAAATATAAAAATCAGAGAGGCAGAAAAGTAGAAGAAAGCAGTTTTTGTCAAGACAGTGAAAATACGAGGTCGAAGTTCTGCCTTTGACAAGTTATGATAGGTAGTAAATAGAGATGTGACCTATGCCACCACCAGTAGAGGAATAGGGAAGGGATGGAAGCCATGCCACCAGTAGAATGGAGAGAGAGAATGGGAGATATGTCACCAACAGAAGAGAGAATAGCGATGGGATAGGAGCTATGCCACCAGCGAGAGAGAAGTGGGTAGGGAGTGTACGCTATGTCACAAGATTTCGCAATATCAACATTCTTTAGCTGATATTTAAAAGTCCATATTATTTCCAATGTCCAAAACCCTATTTATCTGTATTTTTCAGTATTTTGTTCGGTATAAAAAAACTATTTTGTTAGCCTTGTAGCGATTTTGTCTTCCTAGTCTATTTCCCGCCCTATTTTTGTATTGCCAATTTGCTAATGATTTTGATTGGTGCCGCCGGAGTTGGGTACTTTATTGTGCACCCTATACTCACCCTGTGAGCAGTAGCGCAAAAAAGGATTAAAGAGGGGCACAAAAGGTCTTTATCAGACCTCAACGGAGATTATTACATCAACAATTTCATCTATCCTTCACACTTGGACTTATAATGTCAGCTAGTTCCGGGATTGTTCTACTTCAAGGAGCTATATATTTACAGCAAGTCATTATACATTAATGGTAGGTCTTATCGCTAATACATAATTGTTTGAGTAAAGGAGATGTTTCAGAGTCATAGGGGAGCTGCTGTTTATTATTATTAGTCTTCACAATACACTACTTGTTTCTTAATCTCATATGTCGTTAATCTCCGGAGCGAATATGGATACAGCGCAAGGATTTCAGGTATTTTATCCTTAGTAACAAGATAGTTGCCATTTCATACAACCTGAGTTTAGATTATCTCTAAAAGGCTCAAATTGTTCTACAGTCCAAGATAAGTGTTCGAGTGTGTGTTGCTGTCTTTGTCCACACGATTTGCACTTTATTTAATCTAGATCCCTATACAAGTCCAACTGCCAGAGATACTTGTAGCCAAGTCCTTATTCGAGCTCAGACAACGTCTTTTACTCTACTGCCGATGTTACTTGGCCCCATACAACGTATTTTACTTAGCCCTATAATGTATAATGTTAAAAATCCTATCCCAAGAGAAAGCACTGCTGATGTGAACTTATGAACAGTTGTCCATTCTCGGTTTTAAGTCCATTTATATTACATCTTTTATATAACAAAGTCGTAATTCAACTGAGGGATCATCTCTGAACTTTGTCTCTCGCTACCAACAGTCTCAAAGGCCTCACTGAAGTCAAGGTATAGAAAGCCACAAATCCTATACTTGAAATATACTGAACAAGAAGGCAGAAACTAATGTTATTTGCCATTATTAATTCGCACGCATTTTTTTTTTTTTACTATTGAGTTTAACTTATTTCTCCTAAGTAAACTATTGCTCTTCTGAACAGTGGTAACCACATTTGCAATCTTGCACGATTCCGGTGCTTCCGTTAAGACTACGAGAATTAATTAAATATGCAAGATAGGGGCTTCGTAGGACCTTCTTTACATCCTCGTTGAGTTTGTAATTCTTTTTTGTATTCAATAACTTCCTCCCTGTGACCACTAGTCCACTTGTCCTCATCGCTGCCATTCTTGGTTATATATGGAGATGTATTCTATTCTT
>WNGS01165503.1:3709610-3741672 GCA_020271785.1 Procambarus virginalis | reverse complement strand
GGTCTGATAAAGACCTTTTGTGCCCCTCTTTAATCTTTTTTGCGCTACTGCTCACGGGTGAGTATAGGGTGCACAATAAAGTACCCAACTCCGGCGGCACCAATCAAAATCATTAGCAAATTGGCAATACAAAAATAGGGCAGGAAATAGACTAGGAAGACAAAATCGCTACAAGGCTAACAAATAGTTTTTTTTTATACCGAACAAAATACTGAAAAATACAGATAAATAGGGTTTTGGACTTTGGAAATAATATGAACTTTTAAATATCAGCTAAAGAATGTTGATATTGCGAAATCTTGTGACATAGCGTACACTCCCTACCCACTTCTCTCTCGCGGGTGGCATAGCTCCTATCCCATCGCTATTCTCTCTTCTGTTGGTGACATATCTCCCATTCTCTCTCTCCATTCTACTGGTGGCATGGCTCCTATCCCTTCCCTATTCCTCTACTGGTGGTGGCATAGGTCACATCTCTATTTACTACCTATCATAACTTGTCAAAGGCAGAACTTCGACCTCGTATTTTCACTGTCTTGACAAAACTGCTTTCTTCTACTTTTCTGCCTCTCTGATTTTTATATTTATACTAGCTGTACCCGGCCACGCGTTGCTGTGGCTCAGCAACGCGCATGCTTTGCATTCTCCTTCCTTCCTTCCTTTCACTTCCTTCAATATTTTTGTGTATTGTTTTCTCTTTTAGTTCCCTAAGGGCAATCGCTAGTACTGATCACTACCTTGTTTTTTTCATTCTTAGAAAGTCAAACATGTTATTTCTGTATTCACCTAGTTGTGCTTGCGGGGGTTCTGCTCTTCCGGCCCGTCTCTCAACCGTCCGTCAACTGTTACTAACTACTATTTTTTTCCACACTCACACACACCCCCAGGAAGCAGCCCGAAACAGCTGTCGAACTCCCAGGTACCTATTTACTGCTAGGTATGTCTGTGTCTCTGTGTGTGGCTCTCTCTCTCTCTCTTTACAACCACTTGGGATGGACGGTTAGAGCGACAGTCTCCTTCATGCAGGTCGGCATTCAATCCCCGACCGTACAAGTGGTTGACCACCATTCCTTCTCCCTCCCCGTCCCAACCCATATCCTTATTCTGACCCCTTCCAGTGCTATATAGTCGTAATGGCCTGGCGTTCACCCCTGACAACTCCCTCCCTCCCCCTCCACCTTCCCCTTCACCAAATTCTTTCATTACACCAAGATAACAGGACCTTAACGTGTCTTCTCCCTCTGTCTTGGTGGTGGGGAAGGGCTCCCCTGCCTCCACTGACGAGGACGACGACGCAGGACATTATCACACACACACACACACACACGCGCACACACACACGCACGCGCACACACACGCGCGCACACACTCGCACACACACACACACACACACACACACACACACACACGCGCACACACACGCGCGCACACACACGCGCACACACACGCGCACACACACGCGCACACACACGCGCACACACACGCGCACACACACGCGCACACACGCGCACACACGCACACACACGCACACACACACGCACACACACACGCACACACACACGCACACACACACGCACACACACACCACACACACACACACACACACACACACACACACACACACACACACACACACACACACACACACACGCACGCACGCACGCGCCTCCTTCCGCCGCGGCCTTGCCTCTTACGACCCGTCAAACCTCCAACTGATTTGGTTACGAATCTCTCGTTGTCCCGGAATTTTTTGTGTGGTGAAGGATTGGGTGGTGGGGAGGCTTGGGGGTCATCAGTACGAGGTCTAGGGTCCCGGTCTGGGGTCCCAGGCTGGGGGGGTGTGTGTGTGTGTGTGTGTGTGGGTGTGTGTGTGTGTGTGTGTGTGTGTGTGTGTGTGTGTGTGTGTGTGTGTGTGTGTGTGTAGAAAAAAATATTAGGGTAATCAGATTACAGAACTTAATCAAGTTTGTCAGGCATAACTTTTCTCTGTCGTTATGAAGTTTATCCACTTCTGATGTATTATTCTCAACCGGATTACTTTCTCTATTACTGTACAACGAATGCTTGTGAGTGGCACTTGAGAATAATTAAGTTACTCTTCGCAGTCTTTATTTTGGAGTATCTGGCTGTGTGGGAATTGTTACGTTTTCATGTTTCTGGGTAAAGAGTCTCGAATCTTTTATTGAAAATTTTAGTTTTTGGATCACGCAACATCTCTGTAGCCTCCTTCAGCAGCTATGGTGATACTACTTACGATTCTTTAAGAAGAATTTGTTTAGAATTCTTTATTCTTTTAGAATCTATTACGATTCTAATTATTATTTTAGATGAAGAGTGGAAGACTATTTTCTTGCTCACACTTTCTCTAGTTCTTTGTTTGTCACATCTGCAGTGACTACTGTCATGTACAGTGACTGTTATGTCGAGTACAGTGACTGTTATGTCGAGTGCAGTGACTGCTCTGTCAAGTACAGCGACTGCTCTGTCAACTACAGTGACTGCTCTGTCAAGTACAGTGACTGCTCTGTCAAGTACAGTGACTGCTCTGTCAAGTACAGTGACTGCTCTGTCAAGTACAGTGACTGCTCTGTCGAGTACAGTGACTGCTCTGTCGAGTACAGTGACTGCTCTGTCGAGTACAGTGACTGCTCTGTCGAGTACAGCGACTGCTCTGTCGAGTACAGTGACTGCTCTGTCGAGTACAGTGACTGCTCTGTCGAGTACAGTGACTGTTCTGTCGAGTACAGTGACTGCTCTGTCGAGTACAGTGACTGCTCTGTCAAGTACAGCGACTGCTCTGTCGAGTACAGCGACTGCTCTGTCGAGTACAGTGACTGCTCTGTCGAGTACAGCGACTGCTCTGTCGAGTACAGCGACTGCTCTGTCGAGTACAGCGACTGCTCTGTCGAGTACAGCGACTGCTCTGTCGAGTACAGCGACTTCTCTGTCGAGTACAGTGACTGTTCTGTCGAGTACAGTGACTGTTCTGTCGAGTACAGTGACTGTTCTGTCGAGTACAGTGACTGTTCTGTCGAGTACAGTGACTGCTCTGTCGAGTACAGTGACTGCTCTGTCGAGTACAGTGACTGCTCTGTCGAGTACAGTGACTGCTCTGTCGAGTACAGTGACTGCTCTGTCGAGTACAGTGACTGCTCTGTCGAGTACAGTGACTGCTCTGTCGAGTACAGTGACTGCTCTGTCGAGTACAGTGACTGCTCTGTCGAGTACAGTGACTGCTCTGTCGAGTACAGTGACTGCCCTGTCGAGTACAGTGACTGCCCTGTCGAGTACAGTGACTGCCCTGTCGAGTACAGTGACTGCCCTGTCGAGTACAGTGACTGCCCTGTCGAGTACAGTGACTGCCCTGTCGAGTACAGTGACTGCCCTGTCGAGTACAGTGACTGCCCTGTCGAGTACAGTGACTGCCCTGTCGAGTACAGTGACTGCCCTGTCGAGTACAGTGACTGCCCTGTCGAGTACAGTGACTGCCCTGTCGAGTACAGTGACTGCCCTGTCGAGTACAGTGACTGCCCTGTCGAGTACAGTGACTGCCCTGTCGAGTACAGTGACTGCCCTGTCGATTACAGTGACTGCCCTGTCGATTACAGTGACTGCCCTGTCGAGTACAGTGACTGCCCTGTCGAGTACAGTGACTGCCCTGTCGAGTACAGTGACTGCCCTGTCGAGTACAGTGACTGCCCTGTCGAGTACAGTGACTGCCCTGTCGAGTACAGTGACTGTCATGTCGAGTACAGTGACTGTCATGTCAAGTACAGTGACTGCTCTGTCAAGTACAGTGACTGTCATGTCAAGTACAGTGACTGCTCTGTCAAGTACAGTGACTGTCAAATTGCAGTGACTGCCAAGTACAGAGACTACTGCGTCATCTAGTATTCCTAACAACAACCATGAGTGACTCACAGAGTAGCCACAATCACTGACCGAACAAGACCATTACCATCTTTGAATCTCTTTTCAAATTAACTCAACTCCGCTTCTAAGGACACGGCTCTACCCGAGACGTCCTCCTGGTTTGACGTGCAATTAAACGTGTTGATATTAGAGGAGAAACATGAAGGGAGAAGGGGGGAAGGGGTTGCAAACAGCTGCAACATCCTTCACACCATCACACTGAGCACGAAAATGAGTCACAGGGACGTTAGAAACAAATTTTTCAGTGTCATAGTAGTTAGGAAATGGAATGCATTAGGCAGTGATGTGGTGGAGGCTGACTCCATACACAGTTTCAAATGTAGATATGATAGAGCCCAGTAGTAACGACCATTTTCGTCAGTTAAACGTCATCATCTCCACTCTGTAAAGTTTAACACGATGCCAGAAAGGTAGAAGAGGGAGATGGAATAGGGAAGTGGGATAAGGAGAGATGGAACAAAGAAGTTTGATAGGGAGATAGAAGGGAGATTTTCTTGGGAAAGGAATTTCTACATCACAGGGTATTCTACGCTCAAGAAACACCTGCGAATGGTACAAGGAGCGCGAAGTTCCCTATGCGGCCAACACGTGCACTTGACACTTGCTAGGAGTAACGTGGAGGAACTTACAACAGAGGAAACGAGGATTTATTTAACGTTAAGGGTATTGAGAACTTTCGTTTTTCAAGCAAAATTCCTCAATCTCATTTGGAAAAACGAGGCTGTATATGTGTATATATATATATAGGCTCTGTGCCTATTTATATATGAAAATCATGTACCTTATTCATCGTTAACTCATCCTCATGCTACGCTCATCTAGACTCATCATAGGTGTCTTCCAGATCCCTAGAAAGTTCAGAAGAACTTGTGGTTTTGAAACACTTGAGCTCATCTTGGTGCAGTGGGTTCTGTTGCACTGAAATTGGCTTGTACTCTCGACTACCAGTGAGCACAGTACGTATTGAGCGCTGAGCACAGTAAGTGTCGACGGCTGAGCACAGTAAGTGTCGACGAGCACCGAGCTGAGGTCGATATGGAGGAGAAGCTGTTACCCATGCAGCAGGTTCCCCCCCCCCTCTCTATGATGCTAAAATTCCCCAGGGAAAGGGCAGCGCCAGTAAGCTTGGTTCCAGCGCCACCACAACTACCTGAACAACTGAAGCCGCTGTTTCTGTAGCTTAAACTATAACAATCTTCCGTCTGTCGGGTTTGTTTCACGCGTGTCCTTTTCTACCATTCCTCCAAGAATCTTTCATGTCGTGATCAAGTCTCCTCTAACTCGGAGTCTTTTCTAGCTTGGTGAGGTCTAGTTGCCTAAAGTTAATCTCAAGTTTGTCTTCTGAAGTCAGGGACCAGATTTGTAGGAAACCTCCCCAAAACAGCCCCGCTCCTGTGCCAGGTAAGTCCACTACGGGCTCACCATAGCCCGTGCTACTTTGGAACTTTTGTTCTAAGTAGCTGAATCTAAAACAACAGGAAAACCTCTGAACTTATTTCAGCATTTCCTCAACAACAAGTTCTTTTTTCTCCTTCATTAAATGTTATTTTTTTGTTTGTCGGGTAAATTTGTGGGTGGGCCCAAAAGCTTCTGGCTGCTAAGGATTAACGGTTACGACTATGGCCGTGGTGAAGACTGGCGGGAATGCAGAGCGCGGCGTTAGGGGGTGGAACAGGGATATAAACGGCGCAGTCAGAGGTGATGAATGCCTGTTGTTTCCTGCGGTCAATGGGGCGTTGGTGAAACTGGCAAGGACGAAAAAAAAATGGGCCGGCGCGTACAGTCAAAGCACCAGTTTCCCCCTCAAAATGACAGCCATGTCCAACAGAAAATGGAGTTCGATAAGTCTTGAATGAAGTGTTGGTTTGTTGACGTTCTTCTGCATTTACAAGTGATTTACAATATCGATTTTAAGCTGCTGTGTAAGGCATTGGGTGGTAGAGACGTTTGAGCACATTACCTGATACGTCTGTTCGCCTAGTTGTAAATCGGTACCTGGGAGTTAGGAATGATGTTGTAGGATGTATTTTACAGTAGTTCACTCCTCGATACAGCGGCTCTTTCAGCTGTTGATGTTATTGATGCAGAGTTTAAGGGTCTTTCGATTGATGTTTGTGTGTTACTACAGCGCTAAATATTTTTTCATTGGTCTTCAGTGGATGTCGAAAGCTACCATCAAAATAGACATAGGAATATTGAAGGAATTGGACGTTGTGTTACGGAATAGGTGATGGCATTATTTCGGCCAGAAATAGGCAATTGTAAAGTTTCTCGTAAGTCCAATTTCTCGTAAGTCCAATAAAGTCCAATTTCTCGTAAGTCCAATAAAGTTCAATTTCTCGTAAGTCCAATAAAGTTCAATTTCTCGTAAGTCCAATAAAGTCCAATTTCTCGTAAGTCCAATAAAGTCCAATTTCTCGTAAGTCCAATAAAGTCCAATTTCTCGTAAGTCCAATAAAGTCCAATTTCTCGTAAGTCCAATAAAGTCCAATTTCTCGTAAGTCCAATAAAGTCCAATTTCTCGTAAGTCCAATATAGTCCAATTTCTCGTAAGTCCAATTTCTCGTAAGTCCAATTTCTCGTAAGTCCAATAAAGTCCAATTTCTCGTAAGTCCTCCTGTTAATTTTTTGTTAATTTTAATTCATCACACTGTTTAGACTTTGGGAGCATTTAAATAGAGTAGCTCGAGCAGATCGATTAATAAATAGCTTTCAATAACTAATATTAGTTATCATGATTTGTTATATATAAGATTAGTTTCTGGTTAACTACGAGGCACAGGACTAAAAAAAATGCATTGGTTTTTGACTATCACATAAATGTTTAGCTCTTGAGTAGTTCACCATTCTCGGTTAATCGCCGTAAAAAAAAATAGGTACCGGATTACAATGATTTCCTTAAGCACCTCGATCCTATTTTTTTATAATTTTATTTAAATTACGTTCCGACAATGAATATCATGAGTCAGTTTTGAGATTAGCTGCTGAAATGATGATCTCTCGTTGATTTGTTGGCAAACCAAACACACCAGCTTATATATTTTTTCATAACTGAGGCATTTGGACGTAAAATTTGGACTTAGATGTTGTGCAGTCGTACTTAAAACTGTTACCTTCTGTGCTGGGAGTTTTAACACGCTGCTTCATCACGCTAAGTTCGATGTGCAGAGGAAAAAAGATAATATTTTTTCCCGTTCTACTGGTAGTTGGTTAAATATTTAATGGCCCGAAATGTAAGCATGTTCTAGCATGCCATTTCAGAGTCCAAATATCGTCTTGAGTTCTACTATCCTGCCGATTTGAGGAACATGGATATGTCTTAAATCTGTCTTATTGACCAATTAAAAATTGGACTTTTTTAAGATCCATCCAGCTATGGTCATCGTATTTTAGTAACTCTAGAATTTGTATGATGTGTATTTATATATTATTCAGATTTGTCAATAGGAACTATACCATATGAATTTCCATTATAAGTTACACACACTTTAGGCTCTGTCTTAAACCTATCTGCAAACAATCGAGCAGATTCAGATACAGTAACACTCATTTGACCAACCTGATACTTTATGACAATCAACTAAATCACTGTCAAGTTTAAAGTATTGTAAAAGATCTGTTTCTCCAGATACGATAACACATTACTTGTGTACAGTGTTGGAGTACATTCTTTTTATCAATCTTGAAGCTAATGGTTCTGTTGATTCTCTTTTGTTTTGTTTTAAGGCTTGAATCTCTCGCTAAGTCATTCAGTTCAGCTTGATTAAAACACTGAGGCTTCGTTTGAACTACGTTCAATGCAAACCCCATAAGAATGATGTTTGACAATGTTATCTGTCATACTCTGCTTGTCCTCAAGTGAAGGAACCTGCTTAAAAAATGGTATTTCATCTGAATAGGGCACAGGGCGAACTGGAAAACTGCCAAGTACCAGGGCTTGGTTTACGTGAGGTTTACTTCTCCTAATTGTAACCTAAAATCTAGACCAGGAATAAATGAGCTCTCATTTACGTGGCTTTCCTGGTCTCGCTAAACCATGCGAATGCCTAATGTCAGTTTTCTAGCTTCGTACCTGGATGAGGTTCTGCGAGTTGTTCTACTCCCTCAAGACCGGTCCGGGACCAGGCTTGACCTGTGAGAGCTTGGTTCAACAGGCTCTTGCTTGGAGCGGCCCGCAGACCCCCATATCCACTATGGTCCGGTTGGTCCGGCCCTTCTTGCAGAAAACTGTCCAGTTTTTCTTGAAAGACTTCCACTTTTCTTCCGGCAATATTTATTTTATTGGGAGGATGTTTAAAGAGCCGTGAATCTTGAAAATGTCGTTTCTCTGGTTTGGTTTTTTACTGATTTTACGATAAATGATTTTAAGTAGGTTAATTGGCAGTTTATACATTAATTGTGAAGCAATACTTCGTGACTATTTTCTTAAACTATGATAAGAGATAGTGCTCTTTATTAACCACTAAACCTTCTGTGACCCTTTATTCTTTCTTAGACCCTAATGACCATAGACCCTTATAGGGTCTAGTGACCTCGGTCTAGTGACCCCACTAGACCGAGCAGATTGAGAAACATAGATATTTCTTGCATCTGTCTTATTGACCAATCAAAATGTTGACCTTTTTAAGATTTTTAGATCTAAGGGGGGGGGGTGTCTTGTGACCCCACTAGACCCCTTTGTGACCCTTGTTTAACTACTAGATTTTCTGGGTCTCTAGTAACCACTAGAACCATTTAAATAAAATGGCTCACAACATGGCTGAAATTTAGTTACATTTCTAGAATTTTTTGATTTGAAACTGTGAGAGCAGGAACTGCCTTTACACGTAAACCTTTTACGTTATTCAGTGTCCAGTAAACAGAAACCTTTACATCTGCCTGCATGAGAAACCTGGAGCTTTGAGCTGCAATTGTTTTAACGTTTTTTTTTTTTTAGTTCAGAGCTAGCTAGTTCTGGCTGATTGAATGCCTCGGTGTCACAAAATGTTCTGCAAGTTGAGAACTGCGTAAAACATTGCTCGCTCTGGAGGGAGAGTCTGAAGCACCTTCATACAATTTGTTATTAATTTGGAAGCAAATAAATTGTTTCTGCTGTTTAGCTACCTAGATTTTGTTGATAAAATTGTCTATCATGTGTGGTAATAGATCTATTTTGATTAGAAAATAGTTCACAAATGCCAATTTAGGTAGATAATTATAAATTTTTAGTCGATTTGTTGAGTTTGTGTTTTTCGCCAATGGAAAAACGACTGAAGGGAAGATATGTGATATCATAATATCATAAGACTCATCACCACATCATCAACCATCAAGATAACGGTCCAAGATACACATTCCATACTATCCCCTCCCAGTTCACGACTTTTGGTCAACAACTGGTGTATAGCCAATCTGTAGGAAGAGTTTGTACCTTGAAAACACAATATAACTTGGAATATACCACATATGTACTTATTAATATGCAAATATTGACTATAGCAATAAGTCATATATGCACTGTCGTGTGCGAGAGCGGGTTGGTCTGGTGTACAAGAGCCTTGGGTTAATTAGAAAATTGGGATGCCGGCGGCCGCCACGCAAGTTGTAATGACAGAAAACGTGACCCCTCAAGGTAGAATACACCAAAGTTAATTTAATTTTTTTTTAAGGGGGGGACTCTTGCTAAACTTGTCAGCTCTTCCTGGGGCAACTCCTGTTACACGCGACTTGCTTTCTAACTAGTTCACTCGCTCGAAAGTTATAACTTCAAACAACTTTCATTTTCACGTCGCGAAAAAGCAAACTAATTAATTTATCGCCAATATTTTTTTGCTTGATTAATAAATCAAAACTACAAAAAAATGTCAAGTAAAGTTACAACCCAGTTAATGTAATTTCCGGTTTTTTTCCTTGAAAACTGTTCTGTAATAATTACATTGTTCAATGAAAATATTTATTATTAGTTAATTATAATATATAATTTACTAAAATAATTCCAAGACTGTATGAGAGTTCCAAACATTTTTATTTACTTTAATATATACAAAACGCTTAAAATAATTTATTATTTTTTTATTACATAAAATGTCAGAGGAACTCTGATTTTAAGCAATAGGCTTTTTGTTGTTGACAAATTCGCAGTCTTGTGTAGCTGCATAGGCCTATTTTAACGGTAGGCATTCTTTATAGGATAAAAAGATCATAAGCTCTAGAGGCCATAGCTTATGAGAAGCCAAACATGCGTGGTGAGGAAGCCAAACATGCGTGGTGAGGAAGCAAAACATGTGTGGTGAGGAAGCCAAACATGTGTGGTGAGGAAGCCCAAACGTGCGTGGTGAGGAAGCCCAAACATGCGTGGTGAGGAAGCCCAAACATGCGTGGTGAGGAAGCCCAAACATGCGTAGTGAGGAAGCCCAAACATGCGTGGTGAGGAAGCCCAAACATGCGTGGTGAGGAAGCCCAAACATGCGGGGTGAGGAAGCCCAAACATGAGTAGTGAGGAAGCCCAAACATGCGTGGTGAGGAAGCCCAAACATGCGGGGTGAGGAAGCCCAAACATGCGTGGTGAGGAAGCCCAAACATGCGTGGTGAGGAAGCCCAAACATGCGTGGTGAGGAAGCCCAAACATGAGTGGTGAGGAAGCCCAAACATGCGGGGTGAGGAAGCCCAAACATGAGTGGTGAGGAAGCCCAAACATGCGTGGTGAGGAAGCCCAAACATGCGTGGTGAGGAAGCCCAAACATGCGTGGTGAGGAAGCCCAAACATGCGTGGTGAGGAAGCCCAAACATGCGTGGTGAGAGATTGTTGGCGTGTTTTATTACTGGGCCACGAGTTATGTCAATGCAAAACATTCTCTTTCACCAGGGGACCAATGTTATTAAAATTTAAACTGTGCATATGAAGTGACTCCAGGCGCGAACACTCCCTATATCCTATAAAATATATATCCTATAAAATATTTACCCTCCAAATATCTCTCTCTCTCTCTCTCTCTCTCTCTCTCTCTCTCTCTCTCTCTCTCTCTCTCTCTCTCTCTCTCTCTCTCTCTCCAATATTTACTTCCTCTCTTTAGAAAACGTTAATCTGGAGATATTATATATAATAGTTATAAAAAATGTTGAGTTTTAGAGCAATAAATATATGGGGATAAAAAATGTTTATGCTTATCAGGCTCCTCGAACCTAATTCTTATCTTTTAAACATTCGTAATTAGACCAACTTTGGTAAGCCTTTTGGTAAGTTAAGCTAAGTTGGGCCAGATTTTAGATATCTCTACGTTTTACCAATGACTATTTTATTTAGCTGTAAATTTGTTTATGCAGCAGTATTTCACTTAGCTGTAAATATTTCACTTAGATGTAAATATTTCACTTAGCTGTAAATATTTCATGATGCAGCATCTATTTCTCATCTCACCCTCATGGAATATACAGAACAATCTTTGCTCATTTGTATTCATTGTTCCTCTGCCTGTGAGGCTGTTAAAACTGTTCTCTAGCATAACATTTCAATTCCTGTTAGAAGTGCAACTTGAACTTCAGAGTTATCTTTGAAATTCCCAAGTGAAAAAGAACATGGAATATACAGAGATCAATTCTTGTAATCTTTGATCCAAATCTTTTGGTTGTATTGTATAACACCTGATTACGAGTAGGACTTATTTCTTAGTATGGCTGTGTGTGTGTGTGTGTGTGTGTGTGTGTGTGTGTGTGTGTGTGTGTGTGTGTGTGTGTGTGTGTGTGTGGTGTGTGAAAATCTCACTGAATAAGCAAGGAAACTTACATGGGTGTGGGAAGCATTGAAACAAATTCAATTAAGTAAAGTATTTACATGTAACCGCACTAGAAAATGTCTGCTGTCTCTAGAACAGACATTTGACTCTGCATAGAGTCTCCCATCACGAACAAAACGTGCCCAGAAGTGTATAGCAATACACAACTCACAAATTATTGTAATCATGAATTACTCACTCCATGACCTTCACATCAGAAGCGAAGAAACCAGACGACGTTTCGGTCTAGGACGGAGCGAAACATCTTGTTTCATCACTTTCTGATGAGTAGTTAGGTCATCGTATCTTCAGCCACGTTATTGTGACTCATCGTCTGCATACTCAAGCTTTATTTATGATAACTTTCATGACTTTATCAAAAACTGATAAACAAAGTTAATAACGGGAACACACGTTCGTAAGCAGCAAACTAATTGTCGTTGACGCGATGCCAGGGGATCCAGATTCACGAAGCAGTTAGGCAAGTATTAACGAACCTGTACATCTTTTCTCACTGTTTGGTGGCTTTGTTTACAATTATTAAACAGTTAACGAGTTCCGAAGCACCAGGAGGCTGTTTATAACAATAACAGTTGATTGGCAAGTTTTCATGCTTGTCAACTGTTTAATAAATGTAACCATAGCCGTCAAACATCGAGGAAAGATGTAGACGTTCGTAATTACTTTCGTAACTGCTTCGTGAATCTGGCTACAGATATGCCAATTCTGGGAGAGAAGTGTAATGCCTCGCAACATAAGGTGTCACATGTAGCTATTAGCTTGATGTTCCTATCGTCCGATCAGGGTAACTTTGATACATCATTCAGAGTACTTTATTCCTCCGGAGTTAAACCTGAAATGGTCTGTTCAGAGACGGTTTAACTACTTGCGTTGTCGGTGTTCGATCCCGGATGGCTCAAATGCACGAGTAGCGCTCTTTCACCCCCCCCCTTGCTTATATCGGTAGAACAAAGGTCTGGTTTCTTGCAGATCGTCGTTCAATCCCCGACCGTCCATAAGTGGTTGGGCACTATTCCCTTAATTCCCCGTCCCATCCCAAATCCTTATAATGACCCCCCTTCCAGGTGCTATATAGTTGTAATGGCTTGGCGCTTTCTCCCCTGATAATTCCCTTCCCTTCCGTCTTTATATCACAGCTCTATTTTCCCTGTCCGTTCCAAGTGACATAGTCACACTGGCGCACTGTACTGCCTGTGGGAAAAACCTGTTGTGATTGATATAAGAGGAGACTACCAGAGACTTGTACTGAACTAAATTAAAAAAATTACTGTATGCAAATTAATTCAACAAAATCTCTAGCTAGGGTCGTAAATCCTAGCTCCTCTTTTCCTAATGACAGATAATGGGCTGTAAGGGGCAGGTGGGGTGAGTGAATTAGTTGATAGGTTGATTGCAGTTCCACGTCCACCTGCCAACAGGTATCTCACATCAGCTTGTATTTTATACAAGGATAAGATTTTATAATTCAGTTATTTGACTGAACACTGGCTCTGTTTAAATCAGAGATTTAAACATACACAGTCTAGCCTAGCACCTTAGCAATTAACAGACAATACACTTATACTTTAAACAACTTAAATTGTAAATTGTAAAGTATGATAAATGACCTGAATATGGTCTAAGTACTGTTACTGAGTACTAAAATTATATTCAATTACATGAACTTATATGATTACTTAAAAAATAACTAAGCAAGCAATTGTTAACTTAATTTATATATTCAAGTATATGCAATGTATATGATCAATGTATATGATTAAATACAGTCAGCTTGTTGAATCTCTTCCTACACTCTGGACACTCATGAGTATTTGTTTACTTATTGTACCAACTTTTCTGACAGTGGACACTCATGAGGTTCAGAGCTTGGATAAGATTCTGCTGTACCACAATATT
Organism: Procambarus virginalis; assembly: GCA_020271785.1. NCBI lineage: Eukaryota > Metazoa > Arthropoda > Malacostraca > Decapoda > Cambaridae > Procambarus > Procambarus virginalis. Next base: position 3,728,071 of record WNGS01165503.1, on the reverse strand, counting down.
AATAATAAACTCACAGAAATATGAGGCGTTGCCTCGCCTTTTTACCGACTATCAGTCTTATAGAATATTAATGTTATACTAGCTTTAATTGGCCAACTAATACGCTACAGTAATAACATTCAATAAACTTAGCTGAAGCCGGGTGCCTGTCTGACAAAGTGTGCCAGACTGAAGAACTCTCTTGGCGAGTTTAGGCACGATATTTTAGATTACAGCGTTGCTGTTTTGACGTACGAGTAGCGTTGCTACAGATATTGGACTGCGTTGCAGAAGATAACAATGAAGATTAGGGATGAGATTAGGGATGAAGGTGGAGACCGCGTCACTAAATGCTCCACTTCACTCTTATTTTACATAAATGTTCTAGGATTTTCCTTGTTGATATATTGTCCAGGTACTTCCCCAGTTCTAGAGAGTGGTCACTGGTGATAATGATATTAGATAAGGTGTCCTCAGCCAAAAATGTTCGCTAAGGGACCGTCACGTGTACACTCAGTTGAGTCAACAAACGCGTTCTGCCCGTGGGCTGTCGTCGTGTCCTGGGCGCTTCTTGCTCCCAAGATGCTCCTCCCTGTCCCTTGAGGGGTTAGCTTACAATGAATATTGATTGATTATTTTTACAGTCTAGACTTATGATTGAGATAAGATGTGATTATAATAAAATTAGATATAGGATTTAAAGATTATAAGTAGTACTTGATAATACCACTGACTCTTAATAAGGATTCGATTTTATCTCTACCGGATACTACGTCAGTGTTCCAACAAATTTTTAATTAACGAATCCTTCTAGAAGCTTCTGGATCCTTGAAAGAACATGCACTAAGTCACGTAGGCATCTATAGGGCCCTATGGCGTACGTGATCATAGTGGCATCATCATCTAGGATCAAGCTATATAATGAATCTATTGTGATTCTGATATGATTTTGATATGATATAGATATGATTTGATATGATATCGATATGATATAGAAATAATACATTTCTTAGATGATTATTAGATATGGTGGGTAAAATTTCCCACACTGCCTCCTCTTTGCCTTACCTTATGGCACTCGTTCATGACAAAGATGACAACTAAATAAATAAATAAATAAATAAATAAATATGTTTATTCAGGTATGGTACATACATACAAGGGATGTTACATTAATGGATCGATTTATAGATAGAGCTAGTACATACAATGCCTAAAGCCACTATTACGCAAAGCGTTTCGGGCAGTATAGATAGAACTTAGTAACTTTAACAATTCAGTTAATACCTTACCAATCTTGCTACTCCGGAGGGTAGACATAGCCTAAGCTGCTCTATCCTTTTGAGATGCATTTTATGGTCTCAATAAACGTACTTGAACTTAAATTACGAGTCAGTCAGCTAAGTCACGTCTCTGCTAGTTAAGTCACGTTTCAACTGGTCTCGTACCATCTCGCAAGTTTTCAGTAAGGCTTGCTGGGTTGGAGGTCCGCCAGTGGATCCTTCTCTCCCGGTTTATGATGGTTGTATATTACGGGTAGTGAGTTCTCATCACATCAGTCTGCGATGACTGAGAGGGTAGGTCAGGTTCCGGTGTAGAGAGCTAATGCTGGGAAAAAAACATCGATGTTGAGAGGAGCCAAACCACGGGAGACATCTCCCGTCACGCAGGGTGCAGTTGCACCTCCACAGATCTCCAGTATCAGCTCTTGATACTGGTAATGGCTCAAAAGGGCCACCACTTACGGGCTATTCATGCTCTTGCCACCTTTTGGGTGGGTTAATCTTTATCAATCATCAAACAGGAGCCAAACAGTAAATGATATGTTGACCAGACCACACACTAGAAGGTGAAGGGACGACGACGTTTCGGTCCGTCGTGGATCATTCTCAAGTCGGTATATCGAGCAAATGATATACCTGGAGCATACCTGGGGAGGGTTTCGGGAGTTCTACTACTCCCCAAGCCCGGCCTGAGGCCAGGCTCGACTTGCGATAAGTTGGTCTAACAGGCTGTTGCTTGGAGCGGCCTGCAGGCCCACATATCCACTACAGCCTGGTTGGTCCGGCACTTCTTGCAGGAGCTTATCTAATTGCCTCTTGAATACATTCACCTTTGTACCAGCAATATTTCTAATGCTTGCTGGGAGGGTGTTGAACAGCTGTGGACCTCTGATGTTCAGACAGTGTTCTCTGATTGTGTCTATGGCTCCTCTACTCTTCACTGGTATTTTAGCCATTGAACAAGACTTTCCGGCCTTACGGGCTATTCATGCCCGTGCCACCTCTTGGGTGGCTTGATCTTTATCAATCAATCAATCACGTTCCGGCCAATCCACTGCTCATTGTTCTTGCCGTGATTGAATATTTCTAGTTTTCATGTTTGCAATATATAAATAATTTTCATAACAAACTGACGCTAAATCATAATTGAAAATAGTTTAACAAATGGAAGGGTTAACTGTCATTTGAAGAAGTTGTTAAACACATGGAACAAAATTTTACTGAAGCGACCATACGAGTCATAAATACTCATACTCCGCCCAAGTAAAACTGAAACAAGCAACACTTAGTGGGCCAGCCAGAGGCTTAGGGCCCGCCCAGTGGGCCAACTAGAGACTTAGGGCCCGCCCAGTGGGCCAACTAGAGACTTAGGGCCCGACCAGTGAGCCAGGTAGAGACTTAGGGCCCGCCCAGTGGGCCAGCCAGAGGCTTAGGGCCCGCCCAGTGAGCCAGGTAGAGACTTAGGGCCCGCCCAGTGGGCCAGCCAGAGGCTTAGGGCTCGCACAGTGGGCCAGCCAGAGGCTTAGGGCCCGCCCAGTGGGCCAGCCAGAGGCTTAGGGCCCGCACATGAATTTCCCTAAAAAAAAAAAAGCTGTCATTTGGTCACAAACATTGACCAAAGGAGAGTTAATCCATCTTCAAAGTCCACTGGACAGGAATGAAAACAATTTCGACCACAATAAACAAATACATTCGATATTTTCCTTGTCCAGTAATTCCTGTGTTGTTAACTCCGTAAATGCTTCATTAACTGCAAATACATATAATTCCCAACAGAGTGAAACGGCTTACTAAACCTGTCTTAGAAAACTATTTACAATAATGCAATATATGAATAATATTATCCTTATATTATTTGAAAGCATATTGATAAGGATTCGCTGTGCGATAAAATCTTTGATTGCGTCTTTGGGTTTACCGCGAAGATGAAGACGGGCTGTGGAATATGATGGGCGTGGTGAAGGTGATGGGCGTGGTGAAGGTGATGGCTTTGGTTGAAGCGAGGAATGGGAGCTAGGGGATCGAGCTTCTCTATATTCAGCAGCACTAACCTTCTGTGCGAGGTCTCGATATAACAGCGTCTGGCTGGTGGTGAGAAATAGTCAGGTCCCCATTTTGTAGTGGTATGGTAGTGGTTATGAGTTAAAGTGGAGTTAATTCCTCCTGGTCCTATGGAAAAGTTGAGGGTACAGGAAATGGTCCATATCTTTCTCACTACTTGAACTTGTAGCGACTATTGTTAAGTTAGCTCTCCCAACCCCCCCCCCACCCCTCTCTCTCTCTTTCATCAACTTGAAAGCAATTCCTAACTCGAGCTTAATTCATTCTATTTAAATAACCAAAATTATTTCTACATACTTCACACGACCCTCCAGTGAAATGTCTTTACAATATGAAAAATTTAAGCATACATTAAAATTCCACCAACATTAAAACATACATATTCCGCCATACATTAAAAATTCCGAGTACTGCATATGCCTAGTGTATAAAATATTTGTCAGTGAGTAACAACAGCGATTTCATGGTCGAAAAATCCCGGTAACACTGCAGTTTTAGTAAATGGAAAAAACGAATTTTTATTTTTAAATATCTTTGTTGCATGGAATTACTCTTAAGCCCTACAGCTATATATATATATATATATATATATATATATATATATATATATATATATATATATATATATATATATATATATATATAAATAATATTAAACACAAGGAGTGGTACCAGGCATAGCTGGATAGATAAGGGTATCCATCTATCTGCCTATCCATCTAGCTTTATGTCCATCTATCTGTCCCTCTATCCATCAATCCAACTATCAATCCATACCACTGTCTATTTATCCATGTATTTATTTATCCATCCATTTATCGATCATTATATCCATCTATTCTGTCCATATATCTATCCATTTATGCATACATCTATCTGCTGTCTGTATGTCTGTGTCAAAGTACCATGCTTTGAGAAACTCAGATAGTTTTCGAAAAGTTGTGTGTTTTATGGTAGTACGGGCAAGTTATTGATAACTGAAAATTTACGTTAATTTCCCCATGATCAGTGAGAAATGATGTATGTTACTATTAACTTTGTGTGTTATTTGACGTGTGTTTTGAAAGTGTTTAGTTTCGTAGTGCCTAAAGTGCCTAAAATCGTCGTGGGTTCTTAATGTGGCACTGGCCCTTTTCCATTCTGGCGACCCGCCCATCAGCCTATGTTTATCCCATACCTCAGACCATTCCCACTGCCAATTTAGGGATGAGTCTTGCAACATATTTCCACTTTGGAAACGTTGGTGCTAGCCATATTTCCAAAGTGTTGGACTTTCCAAAGAAAATTATTCCTAATTTGGGATTTTATTCCTATTCTGTGAGTCTACTGCTGCTTCACCCACTGTGGGAACTGAGTTTCGTTTTTCCACTGTGGCAATATGGCTATCCTCACCCAATGTGGATATATGGCTATCGTCTCCCAATGTGGATATATGGCTATCGTCTCCCAATGTGGATATATGGCTATCGTCTCCCAATGTGGATATATGGCTATCGTCACCCAATGTGGATATATGGCTATCTTCTCCCAATGTGGATATATGGCTATCGTTTCCCAATGTGGATATATGGCTATCGTCACCCAATGTGGATATATGGCTATCGTCACCCAATGTGGATATATGGCTATCGTCTCCCAATGTGGATATATGGCTATCGTTTCCCAATGTGGATATATGGCTATCGTCTCCCAATGTGGATATATGGCTATCGTCACCCAATGTGGATATATGGCTATCGTTTCCCAATGTGGATATATGGCTATCGTTTCCCAATGTGGATATATGGCTATCGTTTCCCAATGTGGATATATGGCTATCGTTTCCCAATGTGGATATATGGCTATCGTCTCCCAATGTGGATATTGGCTATCGTCACCCAATGTGGATATATGGCTATCCTCACCCAATGTGGATATATGGCTATCCTCACCCAATGTGGATATGGCTATCCTCACCCAATGTGGATATATGGCTATCCTCACCAATGTGGATATATGGCTATCGTCCCAATGTGGATATATGGCTATCGTCTCCCAATGTGGATATATGGCTATTGTCACCCAATGTGGATATATGGCTATCGTCTNACATGCTCACGAGGTTTAAACGTGCCATCAGTATTGGTATGAATGAGAGAGTATAGCAAGTATAAGGACGAGAGCGTGTGTGTAGACAGCGGCACTGAACGCCACTACATCACGATCCAATCTGATTCTTAAGTGTGGAAGCGCATTCCCACCCGAGCGGCCAGACGCTTAGAGATTACTGGATGTGACAGGGAATTCCGATCTTCTCTTGTTTATGACTGGATTGATACCGAGAACCGCCATACTGCCGCTGCTGCTGCGGCTGTTGCTATTGCTGTTCTAGCTGATTCTGCTGTAACTAATATATATATATATATATATATATATATATATATATATATATATATATATATATATATATATATATATATATATATATATATATATATATATATATATATATATATGAATGTAAACTCACACCCCAGAAGTGACTCGAACCCATACTCCCAGGAGCAACGCAACTGGTATGTACAGGGACGCCTTAAACCGCTTGACCATCACGACCGGACATAAGGAAGTGATAGCCTGAGCTATATGAACCACTTCCCCTCCGGCACTTGGATGGTTATCTTGGCCATAGCATTTTATCAAATCACCTCATTTTTGGGGCAACACGTGAGGAACACAACTTTTGAGGAGTTTACATTCGCATATAGTCCTGGGGACCATTCAGGCTTGTTCGCATATATATATATATATATATATATATATATATATATATATATATATATATATATATATATATATATATATATAGTATATTTTGGTAGCAGTCTTTCTTGTAAACATATGTTGATGAGTATGACCGAAAGAGTAAGATTAATGATTCTAACACGAATCTTCTCAATATTTCTTATGTTTTTCTTCACTGTCGGGGATAGTTGAAAAATTAGCTCCCCAAAGTTCATTTTCATACTTTATTAATGGTCTGACGCCTAGAAGCATTTCGCAAGACAATTCTTTCATTTTCAAAGACAATTTTACATACTCCGTTTAATGATAATATTCGTTTTTGGGGTGAGGTGATAGAACATGAATCAATGGGTAATACCCATTGATCAGTGGTTTAATGGAGTCAATGAGGCTGGAGTCGAATGCGTCAAAACTGCGTCCCATTAAGCGTGAGGACAGGTCAGGTTGAGAGCGTCACTGTTTACCTTCAGTAAGAGAAGCATATTATATTGTGGAACATCACATCATCGGAAGCTGATGACAGAATAAAAGAATCCAGGGGCCAGATTCACGAAGCAGTTACGCAAGCACTTACGAACCCGTACATCTTTTCTCAAAGTTTGGCGGCTTTGTTTACAATTATTAAACAGTTAATGAGCTCCGAAGCACCAGGAGGCTGTTTATAACAATAACAACAGTTGATTGGCAAGTTTTCATGTTTGTAAACTGTTTAATAAATGTAAACAAAGCCGCCAAAGATTGAGGAAAGATGTACACGTTCGTAAGTGCTTGCGTAACTGCTTCGTGAATCTGGCCCCAGTTTGGCAGCAGGATGCTGCGTCTAGAAACTTTCCTCATTAAGACTACTCAATAGTTCGGTCGATACCCCTTGGGGTGGCCGGTAAAGCGACGGCCTACCTTCATGCAGGTCGGCGTTCAATCCCCTGACCGTCCAAATGGGTGGGGCACCATTCCTCCCCCCCCCCCGTCCCATCCCAAACCCGAACACTGACATCTTCACAGTGCTATTTAGCCAGAATAATTTGGCGCTTTCTCCCTGACAATTCCTTCCTCTTCGGTCGATAGAGCATCGGCACACACACACACGCTCGAGTCCAGGGTTCGAGTCTCCTAGAACCCAGGTGAATAGAATGTTTACAGAACTCTACATCAAGGCTAACAAGAGGTATTAAACACCTTCCCCATTCCTTACTCACTGGCATCTTCGGCCCAACTTCCATTGTAATTTAAAATCAAAATGGAACTCTTTATATATATAAAAAAAGAACTGGAATCCAGGTCTAATTGCAATCCTGCCCTTCAAAAATCTACAGAAATTTGAAGTAATATTTTTTTCTGTCTGTCTCGAATTTCTGATACACTGGACGGAATTAACATTCTTCCTCTATAATTAACTTAGTAAAGTGAAGACAAAGTTTTGGTGTAAACCTCTTGTTTGAATTCTATTCACCTGGGCTCTATAGGAGATTCAAACCATGAACCTCACGCAGGTGAAGCAGAAGGTGTTTTTTTTATCCACTCAGCTATGTGTTTTATCTCTGACTCTCCTCTGATTGCAGCGTCCTGATGCAATGCTCTGATTGGCGCCACTCACCTCACAATAATACCACTTTAAGTTCCATACATTTGTTATATATTTACTCTATTATTTTACCTCTATTGTTCCAGGATGGTTATTGGGAATAGTACCATTCAGGCTTCCAGTAGCAGAGGTCTATTGCTTCCAGTACTATAGCTTCCAGTACTATAGCTTCCAGTACTATAGCTTCCAGTACTATAGCTTCCAGTACTATAGCTTCCAGTACTATAACTTACTGTACTATAACTTACAGTACTATAACTTACAGCACTATAACTTACAGCACTATAACTTACAGCACTATAACTTACAGCACTATAACTTACAGCACTATAACTTACAGCACTATAACTTACAGCACTATAACTTACAGTACTATAGCTTCCAGTACTATAACTTACAGTACTATAACTTACAGCACTATAACTTACAGCACTATAACTTACAGTACTATAACTTACAGCACTATAACTTACAGCACTATAACTTACAGTACTATAACTTACAGCACTATAACTTACAGCACTATAACTTACAGTACTATAGCTTCCAGTACTATAACTTACAGTACTATAACTTACAGCACTATAACTTACAGCACTATAACTTACAGTACTATAACTTACAGCACTATAACTTACAGCACTATAACTTACAGTACTATAACTTACAGCACTATAACTTACAGCACTATAACTTACAGTACTATAACTTACAGCACTATAACTTACAGCACTATAACTTACAGTACTATAACTTACAGCACTATAACTTACAGCACTATAACTTACAGCACTATAACTTACAGTACTATAACTTACAGTAGTTTAAACTACGACACCTGCACAAGGTCAGGATATTTCTTCCTCAACTCCATCAACTCTTCACAACTCACAAAGACTCTTCACAACTCACAAAGACTCTTCACAACTCACAAAGACTCTTCACAACTCACAAAGACTCTTCACAACTCACAAAGACTCTTCACAACTCACAAAGACTCTTCACAACTCACAAAGACTCTTCACAACTCACAAAGACTCTTCACAACTCACAAAGACTCTTCACAACTCACAAAGACTCTTCACAACTCACAAAGACTCTTCACAACTCACAAAGACTCTTCACAACTCACAAAGACTCTTCACAACTCACAAAGAAATACTTGCTCACATCACGTGGCTCTCAACCTTTAAGACGACCTTAAGTACAGTCTCCGTGGTGTAGTGGTAAGACATTCGCCTGGCGTTCCGCGAGCGCTATGTCATGGGTTCGTATCCTGGCCGGGGAGGATTTACTGGGCGCAATTCCTTAACTGTAGCCTCTGTTTAACGCAACAGTAAAATGTGTACTTGGATGAAAAAACGATTCTTCGCGGCTGGGGATCGTATTCCAGGGACCTGCCCGAAACGCTACGCGTACTAGTGGCTGTACAAGAATGTAACAACTCTTGTATATATCTCAAAAAAAAAAAGTAACAACTCTCAATATTTCACTTATCTTCAATTATTACTTGGGAATATTATAAAATTTCGTGGTACTTTTCATTACACCTTACTTATAAAATCTGCACTTTTTAATTAAAAGTCCTTATATATGTGATTGGGTAGCGGCTCAAGAATTTTTTTTTTTTACAAAGGCCCAGATTCATGAAGCAGTTACGCAAGTACTTACGAACCTGTACATCTTTGGCGGCTTTGTTTACAATTATTATGCAGTTAATGAGCTCCGAAGCACCAGGAGGCTGTTTATAACAATAACAACAGTTGACTGGCAAGTTTTCATGTTTGTAAACTGCTTAATAAATGTAACCAAAGCTGTCAAAGATTGAGGAAAGATGTACACGTTCGTAACTGCTTCGTGAATCTGGCCTCCGGGTGAACATTTAAAACGATTTCTTCTTCCAACATTAATGCAGAAAAAATTTGTTATAAAATTCAGTTTGCACTTTTTTATCAATAATACATTCGCAAATCTATACCTGCAATTGCATATGCTGTACCAGTAAACATTTTCACTGGTTGCAAATTTGCATAAATCGTTGCAGGCGATGCCTGGGGGGATAATGTCGTGCACGATATAATTTAAGGTTGCATATTGAGGTTAAGTAGGCAAGTTTGGGGGGTTGGGTAGAGTATAATAGCGACCATGCATCAGGATATGCAACGAGGAGCTGGAGTATGAGTCTCACACTGGCTCAGCTGTTAGCTAGGTCTCTCTCTCGCGTCATGCAGGTCGGCGTTCAATCCTCGACCCTCCAAGTGGTTGGGCACGCTTCCTTTCCTCCCGTTCCATCCCAAATCCTTATCCTGACCCCTTCGAAATACTATATAGTCGTAATGGCTTGGCGCTTTCTCCTGATAGTTTCGTTCCGTTAGCTAAACATAAACGAAACGAGATTATGAGGAAAATGTGCAGAGGGAGAATTTGCTTATAGCCAAATCTCAAACTCACTTACACTCTTTCTCCTAAGCAACTGGCCTAGGAAAAGGACAGTTAAATTTCCTAGGACAGCTAGGAAAACCTGTCTCAGCTCCTGGTACCCCAGTCCCCAGGTCTCAACATCTTCCCCACTACCATCTCTAATTAATCGTTGTTGTTGTTGTTAAAGATTCGCTACCTGGAACAAAATTCCAAGTAGCACGGGCTATGGTGAGCCCGTAGTGCCTTCTAATTAATCTCTCTCAGTGCCGCAGATAATTTGTTTCTCAGTTTCGATCGACACTTTAATATGCGCTCTAAGCTCCTAGAATGGTCTAATGGTTCCCTCACCTTTTCTATATAAACAATAGGTGTACAAATCCCGTACAATCCTGGATTCCATATGCAACAATGCAATAATGGGATTAGGCCTTAACAGTATCAACAAAAGGATTTAAGTGAGAAAAGGAGAGAGAGTATCAGGGATAGGAGCAGTGAGGGAGAGAATATGAGGGAGAAAGAATGAAGGAAAAGGAGGGAGGGTGTGAGGGAGCCACCTGTCCTCAGTCTAAGTCCATTCCATCCAGCGGTCAACCCCAATGATGTATTCATAATTTTTAACATGTTGTTCATTCACATAAGAACTTTTTTCAAATATAAATTAATATTGTTATATATTAGCATATTGTGCATTTGTAGGCACTGTTTAGGTTAGGTGGTTAGGTTTTGATGGCAATTATTTGTATTTGTCAACCCGTCCTCGACTCAAGTCCATTCCATCCAGCGGACGACCCCACAGACGCATTCACAAATTTAAACATGCTTTCTCAAATATAAATTAATATTATAATATATTGGCATATTGGGCATATTTAGGCATAGGTTAAGTTAGGTGTTTTCGTTCTGTTGGCGATTATTTGTGTTTGTAGTAAGTGGGTGAAGCATTTATAGCGTTGTGATTCGAACAAAATTCGTCAGTGAAGCACTTGTTCCGAAAGTGTTCGGACGTCATTAGTTGTGAATCGTGTGTAAACTGTTTTTATTCATAAACAGCTGGGGGTTTGGCGGGTGCATGGAATGGATTTTGGGCTTCTGTTTAGAGGACGGGCTGCACACAGGAGAGGGCGGACTGTGATGGACCACCACCAGGCTTCGAGCAGGTTCATAACCACGTTTGGTCGAAGCTGGAGAGTCGAACCTCCTGAACCATCGACTCTGGCCAGTAACCTCAGTGCCTCGTTAGCTCTACTCAGTGATGGATGTGATGTGTAATTACGTGCTCACCATAGCCCGTGCTACATGGACACTTCGTTCTAAGTAGCTAAATCTGAAACAACAAACAACAGTGTACACCATTTCTAGGTGTTTATACAGCGAGTTTCCTTTAGTCTAGTGTTGAGGGCTGTAGTGTAGGCGCTTGTTGGTCAGTAAAGAGTTGTGGCGGCCTTAATAACCCCTCCACAGGTTGTAAGGCTTAACCCCAACACCAACATTGTGAAGGGTGTGTTGTGATCAGTCACGGAAACTTCTGAACATCAATAATGTTACTGAAGAACAAAATAAACAAGTGTTCTAGCAAAGTGAGTTATAGAGACACGATGTTCACTAACGATGACGTGTTATTACTGAACAATTCTTGTGTTATAAGTGGCGGCGGAACTTTTAATTCCAAGTTACTTGTCCAGCAAGATCCTAAATAATGCCCATTGTGGTTATGACTGGAGAAGTCTTGCCTTATAACTATACTTTAGTTACTTTTTTCTCGTGTAGCGAGATGCTAAAAGTTACATTTGGTGTGTAAGTGTTAAGTTAGAGCTGAGGGCAGGAAATGTCATCACTGTACGTGAGTTTGTTGACTTGCAAGTGTTTAGTGTTGTGAACATAATACTGGACGACAATTGGCTGTTTCTGTCGTTACTTCGTTAATTACTTGTTGTTACCTCCAGTTCCTCGTCCAGTGTTTCTTGTCTTGTGTTGTGCTTACGTCTTTTTGAAACATTCTTGAGTGTTGCAAAATATATCCCAATTGAAAATGAGAAGTTTGTGTATTGGAGGCGGTGTTGGGCCAACCAACACCTGTCCGACCTCGCTAGACAGGTGTTGGGCCAACCAACACCTGTCCGACCTCGCTAGACAGGTGTTGGGCCAACCAACACCTGTCCGACCTCGCTAGACAGGTGTTGGGCCAACCAACACCTGTCCGACCTAGACAAGGTGGCCAGCGACCTCCTCCTTCAGATAAAGGTAAGAAACTCCTCGATAGTCAAGCGTAACCTTCACCTGAGCGGCTTATGTATATGTGGATAAAAATGTATAATCATTCATATTGTTGTTGTATTTGTTTTAGGATTTAATGTTAGGAAGATTTTAGTAATTCTTGGGAATAATTCACCTTCTTGTGTCTACAGGTAAATACACACAAACAGCTCATCGATGGATAAAGTTTCCTACGCCAAAGGTAAATCCCAATTTCCTTGCTTTTGTAGATTTTGTTTTATGAAGTAAAAGACAACTTTCTCAAAGTTAATTTTGGGAACGTATAAAACCCCCCTCGCTGATCACTGGGCCTTGGAGGCACTCGGGACCCCTGACCTGGGCCTTGGAGGCACTCGGGACCCCTGACCTGGGCCTTGGAGGCACTCGGGACCCCTGACCTGGGCCTTGGAGGCACTCGGGACCCCTGACCTGGGCCTTGGAGGCACTCGGGACCCCTGACCTGGGCCTTGGAGGCACTCGGGACCCCTGACTTGGGCCTTGGAGGCACTCGGGACCCCTGACCTGGGCCTTGGAGGCACTCGGGACCCCTGACCTGGGCCTTGGAGGCACTCGGGACCCCTGACCTGGGCCTTGGAGGCACTCGGGACCCCTGACCTGGGCCTTGGAGGCACTCGGGACCCCTGACCTGGGCCTTGGAGGCACTCGGGACCCCTGACCTGGGCCTTGGAGGCACTCGGGACCCCTGACCTGGGCCTTGGAGGCACTCGGGACCCCTGACCTGGGCCTTGGAGGCACTCGGGACCCCTGACCTGGGCCTTGGAGGCACTCGGGACCCCTGACCTGGGCCTTGGAGGCACTCGGGACCCCTGACCTGGGCCTTGGAGGCACTCGGGACCCCTGACCTGGGCCTTGGAGGCACTCGGGACCCCTGGCCTGGGCCTTGGAGGCACTCGGGACCCCTGGCCTGGGCCTTGGAGGCACTCGGGACCCCTGGCCTGGGCCTTGGAGGCACTCGGGACCCCTGGCCTGGGCCTTGGAGGCACTCGGGACCCCTGGCCTGGGCCTTGGAGGCACTCGGGACCCCTGGCCTGGGCCTTGGAGGCACTCGGGACCCCTGACCTGGGCCTTGGAGGCACTCGGGACCCCTGACCTGGGCCTTGGAGGCACTCGGGACCCCTGACCTGGGCCTTGGAGGCACTCGGGACCCCTGACCTGGGCCTTGGAGGCACTCGGGACCCCTGACCTGGGCCTTGGAGGCACTCGGGACCCCTGACCTGGGCCTTGGAGGCACTCGGGACCCCTGACCTGGGCCTTGGAGGCACTCGGGACCCCTGACCTGGGCCTTGGAGGCACTCGGGACCCCTGACCTGGGCCTTGGAGGCACTCGGGACCCCTGACCTGGGCCTTGGAGGCACTCGGGACCCCTGACCTGGGCCTTGGAGGCACTCGGGACCCCTGACCTGGGCCTTGGAGGCACTCGGGACCCCTGACCTGGGCCTTGGAGGCACTCGGGACCCCTGACCTGGGCCTTGGAGGTCGGCAATTCATATTTTTTTATGAAATTTCTGAACCTGGCATCGTTATGTAAGAAGATTTATGTGCTTTTAGATAATATTCCTGTTGGTCATTATGATCTCAGCCCAGTGTGTGTGTGTCTGTCGGTACACAACTGGTCTGCCGCGGGGGGTGGTGAGGGTGCTTATTTAGACCAGGAGATCACCCTGGGCGCTTCTGGCACTTGGAGAAGGGCTCAGCGTCACAAATTAAGGGGGATGCGGCTCCAACATTAGCCTCGTTGTCATGTGCACACACACCCACTCGAGCCGCCGTGACTCCCCACTTTCTCCTTATGTGATATGATCTCCTCAATCCCCTTTCTCTGATGTTACTCCGTACTACCCTGTCCGCAGCTTTGGTTCTTGGTTCTTTCTCTCTGTCTCTTTCCTATTTCTGGGAAGCCTCACTAGGACAAGGGCAAACATTGGCAAATTTGGATACATTTACTGGACAAGGCACATGGACAATACATATACACATATAGTAATATATTTCTCCAACACTCTATACTGCTTTAGTCCTAAATGTGTGGCCATTTCTGTGGTAGAAAATAATAAGAAAAAAAAACTGCTTTAGTCAGGTTGCTCTCCAATACCACCAGGACTCTTATCATCTGCTTATCAAGTGGTATCCTAACTCTTGACTCACCACCTAATACTACCAACCTCGTCAAGTAGGTCAAGTCTTATAAGACAATGTTGCACTATTATCTGATATATAACAGCAATATATATATATATATATATATATATATATATATATATATATATATATATATATATATATATATATATATATATATATATAATATCATTGAATATGACCGCATATTCTGTATTTACTATCTTCTGATTTAGGGCTTCTATCCCTCTAACTATTTTCTTAGCATCAGGGCTTAGCTGAAAGAGGAGTTCTCCAAAACTCATTTTCGTAATTTCAAGGTGAAGAAAAAAAAGTGATTTACTATAGAATGTATTACACTTATTAATACAATTTGCACAACATTTCGAACCTCCATGGTTCATTCTCAAGTGAAAAGAATTTTCAGAACTGGTTGATTTATACCCGTACAGGGTCTTATCACCTGACCCAGTGCAGTCCTGAGACTGCAGGATGGCTCCTACTACTATTATGTCTTGCAATACTGCACGATTGCTGTTGACTTCTGAGGCTTGGGGGCTCTAGTCTGCATTAGTCCCTCAACATCATGAAGTATATGCTCGTGGGCTTAAGGCCTATCAACCTCTAAAGGGTTATTAAGGCCACCGCAATTGCTTACTGACCAACCAGTTGCTAGTATACCTTTTAACCCCTCAACACAGTTCAGGGATATATAGTGAACTCTCAGTGTATATTCACTGAGAATCGAATGACTGTCTGTATATATCCCTCGTTCCTGTGGGATATATGCCTGTGTCTGTACATATATTCCACATCTCTCTCTTGGTTGACTTGGTGCTGGGCTTAACACCAGTCAACCTCTGAAGGAATATTAAGTCCACCACAAGTACTGGCCAGTCAGTACTGTCTACAAGTCCTGGACATATACACTCTACAAATGAAGTAGACTACGTGTACATACACAGTCTGGGAATACCTCTCTGTGTAACCTCCATCTTCCACCCTTGAAAGCTTTCACCACCTCCAATGTCTTTCTTTACCAATTTATTCACAAATCATTCTAAAATGCAAAAGAGACTGTCACTATTTTCTGGGTCGGAGCAGGTGCGGGCTCCAGATCCAAGGCCATTTTTCCGATTTGTTATAATGAATTTGGAACATTTTTTATTTTTTTATTATTATTTTCTACCACAGACGTGGCTAGACATTTACAAATGCTTACCAGCATATATATACATTTTCTTCTATCATGGGTGGCAACCATCAGCCCTGCTTAACCATGAATGGCGGTGGGGATTGCACTTCACAGGAGTGGATGTTGGATTACTTATACACATAATGCATAAAATATTGTAGATGAAAAGTCACAATAACGTGGCTGAAACGTGTTGACCAATCCACACACTAGAAATTGAAAAGACGACGACGTTTCGGTCCGTCTTAGACAATCGACTTGATGATGGTCCAGGACAGACCGAAACGTCGTCTCTTCAATTTCTAGTGTGTGGTCTGGTCAACAAAATAATGTAACTTATACATAATCAGAAAGGAAATAAGCAGTGAGAACTTAATAGAAATACGCAATGAGGACATAATTGAGAATTTTCTGATAAAGTCCATGCAGAAAAAGGCAGTGTTTCTTGCCATTTTTTTTATATATACAAAAGTTCTTACATTTTTGTACAGCCACTAGTTCGTGTAGCGTTTCGGGCAGGTCCTTAATCCTATGTTCCCTGGAATACGACCCACGCGAAGAATCGATTTTACAACTAAGTTTCCCATTTTACTGTCGAGTTAAACACAGGCTACAGTTAAGGATTTGCCCCCTAGTCAATCCTCCCGGCCAGGATACGAACCTAGGACAAAAGGCTCGCGGAACGCCAGGCGAGCGTCTTGCCACTACGCCATGGAGACTACTACGCCACGAAGACTGTTATTTCCTCCTTAACGTCTAGTATGTATTTAATAAAACTAGTATTATTTAATAAAATTAGTATAATCTCTCATTTTGGCAGCAGATTATCACAATTACTTCTTTATTTAATAAAGCAAGATTACCATGAAGTCAAACGTGGTAACACGTAAGGTATTTATTGCCGTTAGGAAATCTTATCAGTAAAAAATAAAAAAAGGAACACAGTCTTACAAGAATGTAAGAACTCTTGTATTTGTAAATACATAAATTCAAATAAATACAAAGTACTGGCTCCTAAGAGCTGAGCACAGGTGTCCCAGCCTTGTGCTGGGATTCTGAGAGCCAGATTCAGGAAGCAGTTACGCAAACACTTACGAACGTGTCCATCTTTCCTCAATCTTTGGCGGCTTTGGTTACATTTATTAAACAGTTTACAAGCATGAAAACTTCCCAATCAACTGTTGTTATTGTTATAAACAGCCTCCTGGTGCTTCGGAGCTCATTAACTGTTTAATAATTGTAAACAAAGCCGCCAAAGATTGAGAAAAGATGTACAGGTTCGTAAATGTTTGCGTAACTGTTTCGTGAATCTGGCCTCTGAGAGCATAGCACTAGTGTCACACTAGAAATAATTACTTGCTTGAATTAACTCTTTTTTTTCATTCAATTAAGCATGTAAATTTTGCATACATTTAAGAACAATTTAATAATTTTAACACAAGACATAATAGAGTTCTTAAATAGGTTTTGTATGGCTTAAATTGTTTAAGTATTCATCATAAGTTCCTGTATCAAAATATTATACATTGCTAAATGACTATACATTGTTATGTATAAAACAGTTAACATATATAATGAAAATCTTGCAGATTGCATAACGAATTTGGCTACAACTTTTATATATATAATTCAGACAAATCTGAACACTGCCAATCCTTTTTAGTATATAGCCCTCTCCCCATCCGGCCCGTTGGCGTCGTGGGAGGGCTTAGTGGACGGCTGCCGGAGTGTGATGCTCCGTGGGGCAGTCCTCTGTCCTTTTCTGGCCTTGCACTCCTACTGCTGTCTTCTCTAATTATGCCGGATCGCTTTTCCTTTTCCTTATGTTTTGTTTTTCTCCCCCTCTTCTCCTATCTGCTTGTCGTTTCCTGCCGACCTTTGCTTGTTTTGGATTCTTCCTTTGGACTTCTTCTATTTTGACGCCCGGGTGCTTGAGGAGGCATACTCTTGCACCCGTAGAACTGTAGTACCCAACGTCTTGAGCGAGGGGGAACCTTTTATTGTCAATCCCCCTTTCGTCACTGAACCCGATCTCGACGGACTGACGGTTCTTAAGGTGGCGTTTGTGGGGCGTATACTCGCGACGCACCCCTAGGGGGCCGCGGCATGATCGGCGATAGCTTCCTATTGGGTGTCCTGCCTCTAATTGTGGCCCCATGGTGGGTATGGGGGCACATTCGTGAATGAATGTCTCTTTTTCGTCCCTATGGCAATGAATGTTTCTGTTGTACCCTCTCAGGCTCGTGGGGTGGGCGACCAAGCCCCCGAGTCGGCCTGTATTGGAAGACCAGGCTCTGTAGCCTCCGTTGTGTTGGGCCCCGACCTTGCTCCTCTTCGGCCTCTCTGACTCCTCCCCTCGGCTCCCCTCCCTCCTCTGTGGTTGGGTCGAGCCCCAAGCCCCCAGTGGTGACTACCTCATCCCCTGGCGCGGCTCCATCTCTAATTGTAACTACTGCACCTTTTAACCCCTCTCTGGGGGTTCTCACCGCCGTCCTCGTCACGGCCGCCCTCGTTCGATTCCTTCCAGTTCTGATACCTATCAAGCCTTGTTTGGTCCCGCTTCGTGGGCCAAATATTTTGATCTCCTCCCTCTTGATTCTGCGCCTCTTGATGATTTCTCCCTCCATCGACATCTCGTCGATTCCGTGGATGCCTCTGTTACTTTCAACCCCACTCGTCTCGGTACACATGTGGTTGCTGCTCCTTCTCAGGATGCTGCTTCCCGCTTGGCTGCCTTATCCTGCCTTGGCGAGACCCTGTTCGG
>WNGS01165503.1:3693513-3709510 GCA_020271785.1 Procambarus virginalis | reverse complement strand
CAACAAATAGACGGATGTTCAGAAGGGATAAACAAGAACTTCACGCGCAACGACCGCGAAGTCGCATCACACATAACCCACGCCCCCCAAAAACGGAACCAGAGACCCCGCGCCAAAACCAACAAAACATATATTAGACGGTACAACTTCGTATCGAAAAAGGAGGAATTAGGGCTGAAACTCACATTCCTTGCAGTCAATATTCCCGGACTGCTAGATGATGTGTCCTGGTCAAGCCAAACGCAAGAGTAGGCGGGCTCCTAAAGCTTAAAAGCCAACGCAATGTAAAAGTCGCCCCCGCCTAGCTGAGAATGCTTAACCAACGCAAAAAGTAAATAACAAAAGGGGGCATCGCGTCTAGCAAATCGACACCAACGGGGCCTATAAGCGGCCTTAGAACCATTAAAAAGAGGAGGGAAGAGAAAGGAACCTAAACCTAGCAAGGGTATACGACGCGCCTCATAGAATCTTATACCAATATCAAAAGGTAAAACCGATCTCTAGAAGTCTTTAGAGCCAATTGCAAATGTATAACGGCTTATCTAGAAGCTCTAACCAACTGCCATAGGAACGCCGGCTAGAAGACGGCTTAATCCAATAGCAAATGACTGAAACCCGCGGATCTATAATCTGTACCACCCAGGTGAGGAGCGCGCTCTGACGGAAACCTTAAGCCGCACGCCATTGAACGGCCGTCATAAGAACACGTTATACCACTCCAAGGCTAAACGGCGCATACTAGAAAGCGCGGAAAAAAAGTAAACCAAGCAAGCAAAAGTAACTCCTGGCTAGTAGGGTAGCACTCTTACGATAAGGTGTCGAGTGGAAGTGAAAAATAGTGAGACTCAAAAAGGGAAGGGAAACACGAGAGAGCATTGAGGACGTGCGGCAAACACGAGGGAAGGGCATGTGCTCATCAACTGCGGTCTCAAAAACAGAAGATGCATGTGAGTAGCGAGCTGACGCCAATGAGATTCGAGCTAAAGCTTCGAATTGGCGGACCTATAATGACATAGAGTTTCACCGCTCTGTATGTGCATTCAAAAGTTCAGAATTCGCTTCCTGGCGGCCATGGGATGGATGGAAGCAGGCGGTGGGATTGCGTGGATACGTATTAGGGTGGAGTATGGGGTGTCGCGGGCTAACGATCCCCGGTGGCGGCGTGAAGACAGCCGAAATGGGAAGGGCGAGTATTGAATTTCAACACCCTGATATCTGTTGCAGTCAAGGGGGGCGGGGTAGCAGTAAAATAGTAGGTACAATGTGAGGGTTAGGACAAGCTGCGACCGACAGAGCTGCGGGGCACTGAGGGGGTATGATTGAACAAAAAATGGGGTGAAGCCTGGTCGTAGGACCTGGGCCTGCGTGGGGGACACAGGCGTAACGAAACCGCCGCGAAATGCAAGCTGCAGAAAGGGATAACGCGTAAATAGAATGAACCCTCAAGAAGATGGTACATTCATGGCAATAAAAACCGGACGTAATCTGAGAAACACAGTTATTAAAGGTAATAGAAGCTGTAAATAGCCAGACGAATTGAAGTAACTTGACAGTTGAGAGGGAAATAGAAAACATAACGAAGCCATGGTTAACAGTCATGTGTCTAAGGAGTAAAAGGTAACCCCGAAGGGTAACACGGATTAATCAACATGTGATGGTTGTATGGGAATACTGTGGGGGTTACGCTAATAGTTAAGTGGGAGTACATAAATTGTCACTACTCGGACCAACACGGGCCAGGTGAGTCAGGGATCTAGGTAGTCGCGACAGTCCCTTGGGCTCCCAATGGGCTGTGATCGTAGGGGGTAGGTTCCCAACCGAAATTGAACGGTCGCGGGGAACAGGTTGGAAGGCGCCGCGACCATGCGTGGAGAGCGAGACCCGTTAAAAAAAAAAAAAAGGGTGAAAGATAGGCGCTCTAGGCCGTACCACAAACCCAGAGGTGATGAAAGTGGATCCATGGATAAAGCGGGGGTAAATGGGATGGACGTGAGAGCGGTCTAAATTGTAACAGTGGAAGTAAAAGGCTGAACTGTTGAACGGAGGGAAGTTGCGTGCACAGAGAAATCTGCTGGTGAGTGAAAGGGGGGTGGGGAAAGGGGAGAAGGGGGGGATAAGATGAAGGAAAAAGGGGAGGGAGATAAGGGGAAGGTAAAGGGGGGGAAGGGAAGGAGGAAAAAAAAAGAGGAAGGGAACAAACAAGGAAGGAAGAAAAAAAAATGGAAAGGGAAAGAGAAAAAGAGGGTGGAAAAATGAGGGAGGGAAAAGAAGGAAGGGAGAAAAAGAGAAAACAGTGGAGGGTGGGGAAAAGACTGCGTACGCATTAGAGGGAAAGAAGGTTAAAAACAAAATATAAGAGAAAAAAGGGTGAAGAAAAAAGGGGAGGAAAAAAGGGAAACCAGACAGAAAAAACAGGGGCAAGACAAAGAGAACAAGCGGATGAAACGATGGAAAAAAAGGAGAAAAGGGGAAAAGAAGAAGAGGGGATAAGACTTAGGCCAGGAGATTATAGGCAGAAATAGCGAAGAAGGGGAAGTAAAAGGGGGAAGAAAGAAGGAGAGGGGGAAAAGCAAAGAAAAGGGGGAAGCAAAAAAAAAAAAAAAACGGGAGTTAAATAATAAGGAAAAAGTAAGGAAGGCGGTGGAAAAAATCAACAAGGGGGAAGGAAAGGAAAAAAGGAGGGGAAGTCAAAAAAAAGAAGGGGGAGGTAAAAAAAAGAAATGGGAAAGAAGTGAATTAAAAGTATCACAGGTACCATAAGCTCGTAAAAGGAAGGGAAAAAGAGGAAGGAAAAAGAGAAGAAAGAAAAGGTGAAAGAAAGGAAAAGGGGGAAAAAAATTTCAAAAAGAAGGAAAAGAGAAGGAAAGGGGGAAAAAAAACGAGGAATGTTCCGTTAGGAAAAGAAAAGTGCACAAAAGCAACATAACAGCACAACATAAGAAAAAGAATAAGGAAAAAAAAAAGAGGGACACAGACAAACGCGTATTTACGCATGGAAGCAGACGTATATCTAAGAGGTAGTGGTGTATATAAAGTTGGGAAGCCCCGGACTAAATGGGGAGGGGAGAAGGAAGGGGAAAGGAAAAAAAAATGGGAGACAAATAAAGAAAGGGGAAAGAAAGAGGGGAAATCGGTGGAAAGAGTGAAGGCGCAAGGAAAACGGGGAGGGTAAAAGACAAGTGGATACTGGAATGTTGGTAGAAGGGAATGAGACGAGGTAAGAGCAGCGCAATGGGGGAAATGTCACAAGCTTGGAAAGTAACAGCAAACATTAAAGTGGACACACACTGGAAACAAAAAAAAAAGGTAAAACAAAACATGTTCATAGGGGGGTTGTTTTTGGGGAACATGGGATCATCAATTCAGGGTTGGTGTTTTTTCTCCCTCTATATAAATACTATGACAATGTCATCGTTGGGTGATCTCCACGCTCACGATCAATCAGCGGCGAGAAATTAACGAGTGAGTAAGTTACACGCGCCCTATCATGCTGAGCTATCAAGCGCTCGACAAAACGACTAAATGCCTTGAAATCTGTTGATAGGGTTTGTGGTTGCCTGTGATCAACTCGCGTTGATGTGCGCACACATCAACAACGTTGCATTAATTCATTCAAACGCATGGTGGGGATCTCGTTAGTAAAAGAGATAATATTGTGGCGGTTCCATGTACGCGGGGGTGCATGTCTATGTAAGGGAGAGCACCCGTTTCAATTAGTGGCAGTCATTGGACGATGTGGGATAATGGCAGCTGTACTGGGGGGTACCTTCGTTGCCGGAAAACTGTGAGGCAAGTAATGGGGGGGGTAACAATCTTGCACATGTGTGGCAAGGGTAACTGGGGGTAACCATATTTGCCATGTGTGCAAGTCTGGGGTACCGTCGGTGCCCATATGGGCCACGTACTGGGGTCCCATAAGTTGCCATGTGGGCAAGTCTGGGGGACCATCGTGTGCCAATATGGAATCAAGTACTGGATAGGGTACCTTCGTGGTGTCCATATGGGCAAGTAATGGGGGTGACCACATAGTTGGCTGTATTGCAGAGTACTGGGGTGACCGTCGTTGCAGCATTGCCGGGTTTTGCAAAAAATGTACTTGGGTAGCCGTCGTTTAATGCAGAGTTGCCATATGTTAATATCGTTACTGGCCAAAGTAACAAAGGCGATTCAGAAAATGGTACGTATGGTTTGTGCTGTGTGTGTTAACCGTCATGTGTAGAATTTGCAATGAGGCAGAACTGGGAATATCATGTTCAATCTGTTCCAAAATCGTTATCAATACTGCGTCTTTAATGGCCTACAAGTCCGTTATATTTGTTCTTCTGTGCTTTTTGGGATTTTAGGTAAAATGATAAAACGCTTGATTAGCTATGCGCCAGGCATATTCTCCTAAAATTAACGGTAAACTTCTTACGCTGGGAATGACATATAGGATGATTAGGGTAGGGTCGAGCACCTGATACAATATATCGCATAGTCACGTGTGGTGACACGACCCACAGCCACACCACCTTTGCAAGATTCAGCGACAGCAGAGACGGCGACAATCGCATCGAGTGCCTGTGATAAAAGTAATGAAATCGGCCTTCACGTGCAGAAGGTCACCCCTCAATCAACAGGCCAATATAACACATCGGGGGGTCACATTCTACCCACTTCCAAGACCCAACCCAACACAGAAGAAACAACAGAAAATACTCAATGTACCATGGATTACGTGTTTTAATTAAATGGGTATGAGTTGCCCGTATGGTTTGTGTATCGGTCGACCTCTCCAACCACATTTCATGGTCGTTTCACATACTTACCCAAAACAATGATCAGATATGAACGAGACAAACAGATTTTCTTGTGAAATGTTACGAAGAGTCGGCTCTTGCGAAAGCGCTTGTAGGCTTCAAGCCCAGTACACAAATAGAAAAATGTAACACTGACTTGAGGGGTTTAAGATTGTGTCAGTACCCTCAGACTTTAAGAAAAACGGAAGAAATATTGAGTAGATTCGTGTGTAGAGCATAAGCTAACCGTGCGTCATATTCTATTTTTTTTGTATTATTGTATCGATCATATAAAGAGATGGGGGCTGTTACAATTCTTGTAACAGCCCTCGTCGCATAGCTTTCGGTACAGAGTCCTTAATACTATGTCCCTTAATGAACGATCCCGCTGCGAGAAGGGTTTTTTGACACCGTTTTGCCATTTTACTGTCGTCATTAAACCTACAGGCTACCCGTTAAGGAGTTTGCGCCGCAGTCAAATCCTCCAACCGGACAGATAATCAGCTGAAACCAGGACAACGCGCTCGCGGACGCCATCGTCTTACCACTACGCACGTGAGACTGTGAGCATCAACGATTCAGAGGCATCTATGTTTAATAAAAGAAGTAGCTACCAAACAAACTGATATATAGTACGGTATGTGATTTGTGGATCTGGTGATACGGGAGACTACACGATAACATGTTAGGCGTTTTGTGACTTATGACTGGTGATAAGTTCGCGTCACTGTACTGCAGATCATCATGATTACCGAGAATCCCGGCAATGTTAAAGTTGCGCAGGCTGTGATAAACGTTATGAATGTTGTTTGTTTTTAAAGATTCGCTAACGCTGAACAGAAGTTCCAAGTATCACGGACTATGGTGAGCCACGATCCCACTTGGGTGCTTATCTTTCCCAGCATACATTTACCTGTGTGTGACCCATCTTGATGCTAATGAAACCTAGACTACACTCGCATGCGTTACCACAACAAATGCCAAGTGCCCGAACGTGGAGGTTGATCAATACTAGACTCTCGGTAAACCCCCCGCGCACAACAGCCTGTGGTTTGGTCCAATAGCAGTGTTTAATATCAGTTTACGCGGCTGTCAATGTCTGGCATTAGAGGCGAATGGTATCCCATCAGCGCCGCATTCCGTAGCCAGACCCATCCTACTTGCCAAAGTCCAATAAGGTCCGCGTAATGTTTAACGAGTAGTAGGCCAAAACAAATTCGCATTTGTTACGGTCGTGGACCAAGTCGTATAACTGGTTGGCTTTATCGTGGGATTTTTTGAATTCTGTGATGTAATAGCTGTTTGCGGATAAGTAAAAGACGTATACAATAATGCTCAGAGGTTACTTGTGGTTTATTAACAATTTCAAATGAATAAATTAATTGGAGACTCGTTGCCATATTAACGTCACTATTTGGGATAGACGCCTATTGTTCATGCCGTGACGAAGCCTAAATACAAGAGTTATGTTCACGAGCGAATTGGTTATGAAACAATGAGTGTACAACTCGCATATGTGGGTAATATGTGTCGTTAGCATAGGAAAAATGCCTAAATTGTGACCTAATAACATGTATGTGAACAAGCAGCTATTCAACTGATCAGACACTGCTTGCGTGTTCGCCGAATACAATAGAAATGTCACGATTTGTCCTGTTGAAGGGACTTAAAGTCTGTCACAGCCTTAGTGAGAAACTATGCTATTATGCTGTTCCCTTTATTGTAACAGATGGCTCAATAGTAGTTATCTATGATCAACGTGCATTTATAAACTTACAACCATTTGTAGAAACAATGTCGAATTATGCTTTGCATGAAAACAATTTCAGCGCGGGGAGACAGTCATGCACTTTATCTATTCTGGAAACTATGCCGCGAAAACACACACTTTTGGGGGGGACTTAATTTTGAATTTAGTATTAAATTAGATATTATTGGATGAGAATTTTTTTTTTATTGGGGGGGGATATATAGCAATAGGTTATTTACAATTCTTTGCACGCCACTGAGTGACCGTAGCGTTTCGGGGGGGCGGTCGACGGTGGAATGACGATCCCGCCGGGAGGTAAAATCGTTTTTTTGCATCAAGTCCCTGATGATCTTGTCAAGTGGTAGTCTTATAGGAGTTATATTGAGCACAATACCCAGGAAATTACCATCCTCTTTATAAGGGTCTGAGAGGGGGAAGTGTTAAAAGCTTTACCTGTATATGCCAGTTGCTGGAAGGCTTCTTTGCTGAGCGTAGTATTGGCGAAGTCGTCCTTGTGGGGAAGATAGTGTGTCTGAAATTGAATAATAAGAAGTATAGATATATAATACTATAATCATCATATAAATATATATATATAGGTCTAAGATATATATATATAATATTAAGCATGGCAAACAAGACGAACACGGTCTCCAGCATATATGCAACAAAAAACTCACACCACAGAAGTGACTCGAACCCATACTGCCAGAAGCACTGCAACTGATGTACAGGACCCTTAACCACTCTACCAACACGACCGGACAAATGAGGATGGTAGTCGAGGCTAATTCCCCATCCCCCCCGCGGCACTCTGATGTAATCTTGGGCATGGTATTTTATCAAATCACCTCATTCTTTATAGATATATATATATATCACACACATATACATATATATCACACCCGTGACATATATATAAAGTTGTAACAGCTATCAAACATGTTGTAACACTTCCTAAGACGTCATACAAAAATTTTGTAACAAGATTTAATAACTTTGTAACAAGTTGTAACTAGGTGACAATAGGTACCATAAGGATGTGTATTTACAGGGGTCCGCCCAAACTCATTCCTATTTATGTCTAAACTATTCTTGAACTAATGTACAAATCCACAAGGGCCGTGACGAGGATTCGAACCTGCGTCCGGGAGCATCCCAGACACTGCCTTAATCGACTGAGCTACGACAGGGTTAAAAGGGTTGAAACCGAAGTTCTACTGAACTTACTGGATCCTGCAGCCTCTCCGAGGCACAAACCAGGGTTTTACACAATCCCCCCCCCCCGTGCACCCGAGCTATGTCAATAGGCCGTTCTCAATCAATAGGGTTCGAATCCTCGTCACGGCTCTTGTGGATTTGTTCATTTGATGCATCACGTTAGTGTGATCTCTGTGTTATTCTTGAACTAATCAAGAGATCTTACGTTTATCTCCTTCAAATATCAATGTCAATCACAGAAGCAGTTGACAACATTGATTATTGCCCTTCTGAATAACTTCTATATTATAGTTTACCGTTGATTTTTTTTCAATTGATTATCGAGTTAAACCTAAACTCATTCACTGCACTTTTTTGCATTTTTGGTGAATTCAATTCTCAGATACTTGGAATGGAAATGATGAATAGTATTAATGTATGAATACTGATGAATATCAGTATTAAATAACTTAAAACAATTTTTTTTGACACTCCAGTTGAGAAAACATTGCTTATAGCCAAATTTTAAACTAATTTAGTTTAATTTTGTATATAAATAAATTATATGAAACAATTAAAGTTTCATAGACCCTGTGGGCTCAGTATCCAAGAGTGTCATTCGTTCGACGTTTAGCTGACGTAATCAAGATTAATTTAACGTTGAACTAAATTTAATGACGTTGATTTGTCGTTGAAATGGCGTTGTTCTTTGATACTATTCCGACTGGATATAGATAACAATTACATTTATCCTAAATAATAATGCAAATCGCATTAAGATATTTAGCAAATGCTAATATCTTCAAGTGTTATATTCGTTCTTGAATACAAGAAAGTCAATTGCTAAAATGTCCACCAAATGCAATTTTCAATGCGTGTATAATATGCAAAACTGAAATTATTGTGAATATAATAATTTCTTACAAAGAAGTGTAATATTATTTTTCCATCTACTATATGGCAGAGAAGTTAGTGTTTGCGTTTAGCTGGTTCTAAATTATATCTTCTAAATATAGAAGATATTATAATATATATATATTTATATATATATATGGTTCTTAAATATATCCAATGATAACAAAGGCAGGTAAATATATAATGAGTGTGAAGACGTTGTTGTTTAACAATACATTAATTGTATTTAATTGTAATATATTGTATTTAATTTTATTATATTGTATTATAAAAAAACGTTTTTTAAGAATTTGTAGATACCTATTCCTAACAAATTAGGGGACCAAGAAAATTAGCTCCCTTAAACTTTTAGGAGGGGGGGGGGAATCACAAATTTAAAATTCAACAGTGAATAACTATTAAAAATTGACAATATCAGAGTTCCAAATTAAAAAACAAAGATTGATTTTTTTGCGCGAGTTCTAAAGAGAGAATTAACATATATGGTCGTAACGAGTCCCAAAAAGCAGTCAAACGTCAGCCTTAAGACGAAGAGCAAAAAGACCCACAATCAAATAACACTAATGTCCTCAATATGTAGAATGAATATGTAGCACATAATTTCCCCCTTTTAATGAGCAACGCTCACGTCCAGTGATTGATTAAATGGGGAAAATGATTAGAGATTGCCAGCAAATTGAATTTCTGGGTCAAACCACATAATTCGAGGTCTCTCTCTCTCTCTCTCTTTGAGGTAATTAAGAATTTGTATTGCCGGTTATGTTCAATTAGCGAACAAACATAAAAACGAGCTAATTAATCGCTTGTTATATAACATGATCCGTGTTTAGCAGAAGTCAGGCTGATATAATTAGTACCAAGATAATTACTGTGTCAGTTCAATACTTAATTGCCAAGAGAGTGATTAATAGTTCGCACATCAATAGTAGTTTATAGTTTACAATAATAAATAGTTTATATCAAAGTTTTTTTTTTACAGGGATATTTTTTGCGCGGGCCCTAAGCCTCTGGCTGGCCCACTAACAAAGTTAATGGTGATAGCTTATAAAAGAGTGCACACAAGTTAACAGAGTGCAAAGGCGTTTCAACCAGAGGGCATAGGAGCTTTTACCTATGTCCACAGAAGTTAATGCCAAAGTCAATAGGAATTAATGACGGACGAAGTGCACAGGAGTTTATGCCAGAGTGCATAAAAAATTATACCAATATCATCAAGAGCTAATACCAGGAAGCAATGTGATTTTTTTTTACCAGTGTTCATTAAATGAAAAATGAACATAACAGAAGCTTCCCTCACCTAGACATATCAAACAAAAATACACGAGACATTATAATATGAAATTGTATGAATTAAAAAAAAACAAAAATGTTTAGTAAATAGGAAAGTAACACTTGTTTTTGTTTGCAAACACAACAACTACAAAGGTAAACAGGAACTATTGATATATTATGTGTTTTGTTTTGAGCGTCTGGACTCTTGTTCCCTAGGTTTCTAAGTCTTTCACCCTTGTTTTTGTTTTTCTGGCTTGTGGACACCTGTCACCCTCCACACCTGTCACTTTCTACACCTGTCCCTGGTGTTCTTAACACTTGTTACTCTATCATAGCTGCCCTCCATACCTGTCACCGTATCTCAGCTGATTTCTACACCTGTCAGAGTTGTTTTCCACACCATCGTCACAATCACCACCGCTACCACACCATCAGTACAATCACCACCATCACAATCATCATCATTACCACCATGACCCTAATCATCCCCCACTAGAACCTCCATAATCACCACCATCACTACTACCACCATCACCGTTTGAACCAACACTAACACCACGACCACCACAATCACGCCAACGCCATCATCGTCACCCCCCACCCACAACCACAATTACCCCGACCAACAACTACCACTATCACAATCCGTACCACTGGCATCACCTCCAAATCTATTGGACCATATAACAGTTTTTCTAAAAGTTAATATATATCTTTTCTTGTCTTCCAACAAAAATAAAAAAATCCCTTTTAAAAATATCAAATAAAATTTTTTTCAACAGGAAAAGAGCAAATGTTTGTCTTCACAAGATATACAATTTAATATCATTGGCTTTGTATATAAATACAATTACGACAACATTGATTCCTGTAAAAAGACTTAAGAAGTATTGAAACCCTTTCTTCGCTCCCCCTCTGACACACCTCGCTAATATTTGAGCCAAATATTGGCTCAGAAACTTGTGCAAGGAGGCGAATTGGAAACCCAGTTATCGCAAATTCCTAAAATTTTTGTCTGATCGTCCCAAGAGACCAAATGTTGCTTAACTGGCGTGGTGTTCCTTTCGACGCGGACCTTGAGTGTCTAAAGGAATGTTAAGAAAATGTTTTTTTAAGACATTTATTTGTGTGTCTGTCTGTCACTTTCTCTCCCTCTGTCTCTTGTATGGAGAGCTGATGTCACCATTTTAACAACCACTGATGTCACCATAGTAACTAGCTGATGTCACCCGAGTGACGTTAATGACAAACAAGTAATGCTGTAACAACTATGGTAAGACTCACTGTAATGGTTACAATTAACTTGTAACCTTAAGACTGTAATAACTGTATTCTATAACCCATAAGAACTTGGAAGAGTCCGCCCTCACAGCGGACAATGCTCAAACCAGTTATCAGGGGAAGAAGGGTGGGAAAGAGAAATGACCAGGGTGTTAAAAATACATCTACAATCACTACAGGCCGAATGGATGATAAGGTTACTCGTTTAAAACCAAATGCCGCCACCACTGCTTGATACCTGCATGATGGGGTTCTGGGAGTTCTTCTACTCCCCCAGCCCGGCCCGAGACCAGGCTCGACTTGTGAGAGCTTGGTCTAACAGGCTGTTGCTTGGAGCGGCCCGCAGGCCCACATATCCACCACAGCCCGGTTGGTCCGGCACATCTTAAAGAAAACTATCTAATTTTCCCTTGAAGATGTCCACGGTTGTTCCGGGAATATTTCTTATACTCGCTGCGAGGATGTTGAACAACCGCGGACCTCTGATGTTTATACAGTATTCTCTGATTGTGCCTATGGCACCTCTGCTCTTCACTGGTTTAATTCTACATTTTCTTCCATATCGTTCACTCCAACAAGTTGTTATTTTACTGTGTAGATTTGGGACCAGGCTCTCCAGTATTTTCCATGTGTATATTATTTTATCTCTCTCTCCTTTGTACTCTACGAGAGAGTAAATGTACTCTTTTGAGTACATTTTGAGAGCTTTGAGACAATCTTAATAATTTAGGTGCTTTATCGCGTCTATACGTCCCGTATATGTTCTCTGTACTTTGTCAATTTCAGCAATCTCTCCTGCTCTGAAGGGGGAAATGAGTACTGAGTAGTACTCAAGACGGGACAGTACAAGTGATTTGAAGAGTACAACCATTGTGATGGGATCCCTGGATTTGAAAGTTAGCGAAATCCATCCTATAAATTTTCTGACCGACCCAATACTTGCTTGGTTATGTTCCCTAAACATTAGGTCGTCAGACATCATTATTCCTAAATACTTTACATGTTGCTTTCCTACTATGGGCACATTTGATTGTGTTTTATACCCTGTATTATGTTTAAGGTCCTCATTTTTACCGTACCTGAGTACCTGGAATTTATCACTGTTAAACATGTTATTTTCTGTTGCCCAGTCGAAAACATTATTAATATCTGCTTGTAATTTTTCAATGTCTTCAGTAGAGGTAATTTTCATGCTGATTTTTGTGCCATCTCAAAGGATGATACGAAGCTGTGACTTGTATTTTTGTCTATATCTAATATGAGAATAAAGAAAAGCAGTGGTGCAAGGACTGTACCCTGAGGTACAAAGCTTTTAACTGCAGTTGGACTATTTTATATGGTTAACTGTTACTCTGTGTTCTGTTCGACAGAAAATTGAGTATCCACCGTCCTACTTTGCCAGTTATTTCCATTGACCTCATTTTGTGTGCTATCACGCCATGGTCACATTTATCGAATGCCTTTGCAAAGTCCATGTAGACCACATCTGCATTCTGTTCTTCTTCTAATGCCTCAGTGATTTTGTCGTAATGGTCAAGTAGCTGTGAGAGGCACGATATTCCTGCTCTAAATCCATGTTGACTTGGGTTATGGAAGTCATTGGTCTCCATGAATCTGATGACCTGACTCCTAATCACCCTCTCAAATACTAGTATTATGTGGGACGTTATTGCAACTGGTCTATAATTCTTTGTCAATGCTTTGCTCCCTCCCTTGTGTAGAGGGGCTATGTCTTTTGATTTAAGTGCATCTGGTATCTCCCTCTTGCACTCATTATATTGATGAAGAGCTTGGACCTGCGCTACAGGAATCTTGCATTTCTTTATAAATATTGAATTCCATGAGTCTGGACCCGGTGTCCAGGCTCATGGACCCCGGGTCCAGACGGGAAATGCATGGCCATGTTGTCAATTTCTCTTTAAAATCTGCCACGCTCGTGTTAGATTTATATTTACAGTGGGTTGGATATCACGCATAAAGAAGTTGTCCGGCTCTTCCACTTCCATGCTGTTTATTGGAGTTCTCTAACTAACTGAACTCTATACGGAGTCCACTCCTAGAACTTTGATAATTAGGCTAATTGACTTGCGAGGAAGCTAGTCAACATGCACCAATGCTTATACATACATACATACGTGCATACACACATACATATACATACACGTTTAGTCAGCTATTTCGAGATAGCTATCTCTAAATAGCTATGATAGTTGTCATAATAATTATGACTGATGTTGCCTTACGCCACTGTCATAAGTTTAAACATGACAGGAACTGTAGGTTAATGCCTGACATAAGTGGTGGTGGCTGGTGGAGGCTGGTGGAACCTGGGGGAGGCTGGGGGAGACTGGTGGAGGAGGGTTGTGTAGTGAGGGGCTAATGTGGACAAATAGTGGTGGGGTTTTAGCCCCCTTTACACATATGTTGACTGCAGAATGTCTATGTTTAATTGCTCCTCTAATTTAGAGTTATCTCACAGGCAAAGTGATGTAGTCATCGCATGAAATCGCCTTGTCTATTGGCACATCTGGCAGGTTAGCGAGGCTGAGCCACTACCAGAATATTCAGATTGTAAACTCTGTGATAAACCTCTAATGCATTCACTACAACACTATATTTGTTGAATGTGAAACAGTAAAAGATTATAGACCTGGCCTATTGTACCACCAACTATGTAACTTATTTCATTGAATCTGGTGTTACTGGACGACATCCTAACAATTAATTCAAAATGTGCTTGGCCGTATTAAAAAAATGAAGAACAATATTATTTACATTATATTTAAGCTACATCTCTTATGAACCCATCCCTGCCCTTGTGTGGCAGTGTAGAATAGAAAGTTGATTTTACAAATAAATGATTGCAACA
Source organism: Procambarus virginalis (assembly GCA_020271785.1). Classification (NCBI taxonomy): domain Eukaryota; kingdom Metazoa; phylum Arthropoda; class Malacostraca; order Decapoda; family Cambaridae; genus Procambarus; species Procambarus virginalis. The sequence goes on along the minus strand of WNGS01165503.1, from coordinate 3,695,445 downwards.
ATAATATGGTTAAAATATATTATATGTACAAAACATGGATTGTAACCATGATATATATGTGCTTCAGCCTACACCATGATATATATGTGCTTCAGCCTACAGTTTAGACCTTGTGTATGACCCTCTGTCCTGTGTGACAGTGAATACCAGCATTATCCTCACTTTAATAAAACTTAATTAAAACCCTCAATCTTGAAATCCCGAATGCCTCCAAGGCCCAAGTCAGGGGTCCCAAGGCCCAGGTCAGGGGTCCCGAGTGCCAGGTCAGGGGTCCCGAGTGCCAGGTCAGGGGTCCCGAGTGCCAGGTCAGGGGTCCCGAGTGCCAGGTCAGGGGTCCCGAGTGCCAGGTCAGGGGTCCCGAGTGCCAGGTCAGGGGTCCCGAGTGCCAGGTCAGGGGTCCCGAGTGCCTCCAAGGCCCAGGTCAGGGGTCCCGAGTGCCTCCAAGGCCCAGGTCAGGGGTCCCGAGTGCCTCCAAGGCCCAGGTCAGGGGTCCCGAGTGCCTCCAAGGCCCAGGTCAGGGTCCCGAGTGCCTCCAAGGCCCAGGTCAGGGGTCCCGAGTGCCTCCAAGGCCCAGGTCAGGGGTCCCGAGTGCCTCCAAGGCCCAGGTCAGGGGTCCCGAGTGCCTCCAAGGCCCAGGTCAGGGGTCCCGAGTGCCTCCAAGGCCCAGGTCAGGGGTCCCGAGTGCCTCCAAGGCCCAGGTCAGGGGTCCCGAGTGCCTCCAAGGCCCAGGTCAGGGGTCCCGAGTGCCTCCAAGGCCCAGGTCAGGGGTCCCGAGTGCCTCCAAGGCCCAGGTCAGGGGTCCCGAGTGCCTCCAAGGCCCAGGTCAGGGGTCCCGAGTGCCTCCAAGGCCCAGGTCAGGGGTCCCGAGTGCCTCCAAGGCCCAGGTCAGGGGTCCCGAGTGCCTCCAAGGCCCAGGTCAGGGGTCCCGAGTGCCTCCAAGGCCCAGGTCAGGGGTCCCGAGTGCCTCCAAGGCCCAGGTCAGGGGTCCCGAGTGCCTCCAAGGCCCAGGTCAGGGGTCCCGAGTGCCTCCAAGGCCCAGGTCAGGGGTCCCGAGTGCCTCCAAGGCCCAGGTCAGGGGTCCCGAGTGCCTCCAAGGCCCAGGTCAGGGGTCCCGAGTGCCTCCAAGGCCCAGGTCAGGGGTCCCGAGTGCCTCCAAGGCCCAGGTCAGGGGTCCCGAGTGCCTCCAAGGCCCAGGTCAGGGGTCCCGAGTGCCTCCATGGCCCAGGTCAAGGGTCCCGAGTGCCTCCAAGGCCCAGTGATCAGCGAGGGGGATTTTATACGTTCCTAAAATTAACTTTGAGAAAGTTGTGTTTTACTTCATAAAACAAAATCTACATTAGCCAGGAAATTGGGACGTACCTTTGGTGTAGAAAACTTTATCCATCGATGAGCTGTTTGTGTGTATTTACCTGTAGAGACAAGAAGGTGAATTATTCCCAAGAATTACTAAAATCTCCCTAACATTAAATCCTAAAACAAATACAACAACAATATAAGTGATTATACATTTTTATCCACATATACATAAGCCGCTCAGGCGAAGGCGACACTTTACGAGCGAGGAGATTCTTACCTTTATCTGAAGGAGGAGGTCGCTGGCCACCTTGTCTAGGCCGGACAGGTGTTGGTTGGCCCAACACCTGTCTGGCGAGGTCGGACAGGTGTTGGTTCTCCCAACACCGCCACCATCACGCTCCAATACACAAACTTCTCATTTTCAATTGGGATTATATATGCAACACTCAAGAATGTTTCAAAAAGATGTAAACACAACACAAGACAAGAAACACTGGACGAGGAACTGGAGGTAGCGACAAGTAATTAACGAAGTAACGACAGTAACAGCCAATTGTCGTCCAGTATTATCTTCACAACACTAAACACTTGCAAGTCAACAAACTCACGTACAGTGATGACATTTCCTGCCCTCAG
>WNGS01165503.1:3652579-3676090 GCA_020271785.1 Procambarus virginalis | reverse complement strand
TACGTCATAAAAACGTTATAGGAAGATGTAACAACTTTATTACAGGTTGTAACAAGGGAATGAAAGGACCGTTACGTTGTCTGTAGTAGGGAGCTGTCTCTTGTCCTGCCACTGGTTCAGTGACTACAAATTGTTCCACGCTGTTACCTGTCCTCTAACTCGAGTCTTGACTACTCAGTCCGTCCTCCTAAGGTTTCACAACGTCAAGAAAACAGTCAATTATAAGTGGTCTCTCCTAACCTACTCGAGGACCCAAAACAGAAAACAGTCACTTTCGCCAGCCGCGAAAGAATCGACAGTTCGAGCAATTGCCAGTGTACATGTCACAATGCTTTGATTTTATCTAATAATTTACAAATTATTAATCCGGCATGTTTATGATACTCTCTTTAGAAGCTCATAAGGCTCTTGGTAAGACGTCTCGTCCGGCGCTGGAAGGAAGGAATTATCAAGGGAAAGCGCCAAGCCATTACGACTATATAGCACTGGGAAGGGGTCAGGATAAGGATTTGGGATGGGACGGGGGGAAGGAATGGTGCCCCAACCACTTGTGGACGGTCGGGGATTGAACGCCGACATGCATGAAGCGAGACCGTCGCTCTACCGTCCAGCCCAAGTGGTTGAGTGTCCGAGCCAAGTATCCAATCCAAAATGCAGCTGAAAAAAATAGTTTAATAAATTTCGTCACGAGGAAATACACAATGAAAATTATGCTTACCACCAACCAATCAGCAAGCATACCAATTATGCTAACAAATTAGTAACCAATTTTCCTGACTGAATATCCTTAGCTGCCCCACGTCTTGCTGCGACGAACACATTGAGGAAAAAAAATCCTATTTTCCTCTCCTATTTGCCTCTGAATAAATTGGGCGTTTTTATTAAGTATGATTCTTTATATTTGCTTGAAGGCGGCCGCCACAAGACTATAAATATTCTGCTGTATCGCCCGCCCTTCTATCCGGCCTTTATAGCCCCCGGAAACGCACAGGAAAAATATATACATTTCACGGGGACCTGGTGCCGGGTACACAAAGGAGATTTATTTGACACGTTCCCAGTTTGGATTGCTGAAAATGCGACCCGGCGGAGCCCGGGTCATTCGCTGGCCAGTCACCCTCTTGTCTTCCTTGGTCTTAGAGCCGGAAATTTGCAGGACGTGTTTTTTGACTCCATTAAGTTCAGGTAATGTGTTGAAATCTTATGATGGCCAGAAACACGCATCAGACACTGAAGAGACGACGACGTTTCGGTCCGTCGTGGACCATTATCGAGTTGTGTGACTTGATAAGGATCCAAAACGGACTGAAACATCGTCGTTTCTACAGTTTGTAATGTGTGGTTTGTTTGTTATATCTTCAGCCACGTTATGGAAATATTTAACGGATTGTACGTTGTATGTGGCTAGTTAATAACATTATAATAAAAGAAAGTATAGAACTCCATTTGATCCATACGATGCAGCAACTATTTATAACCACCAAAACCTTCCTACGCATAAAGCAATCAATTGTACACAACATAAGAATGAAGGTAACTGCAGAAGGCCTATTGGCCCATACGAGGCAGCTCCTATTGGCCCATACGAGGCAGCTCCTATTGGCCCATACGAGGCAGCTCCTATTGGCCCATACGAGGCAGCTCCTATTGGCCCATACGAGGCAGCTCCTATTGGCCCATACGAGGCAGCTCCTATTGACCCATACGAGGCAGCTCCTATTGGTCCATACGAGGCAGCTCCTATTGGTCCATACGAGGCAGCTCCTATTGGCCCATACGAGGCAGCTCCTATTGACCCATACGAGGCAGCTCCTATTGGCCCATACGAGGCAGCTCCTATTGGCCCATACGAGGCAGCTCCTATTGGCCTATACGAGGCAGCTCCTATTGGCCCATACGAGGCAGCTCCTATTGGCCCATACGAGGCAGCTCCTATTTATATCCACCCAATTGATCTGACATCTATTACATTGCCCATTACTTTGCTTCATGAATCAACCCACACACCCTATTTCCCACACAAGGCTTCACCTAGCTCTTACCTGAATTTAAGGATATCTAATTCACATCCATTATTCAGTGTTCTACTGTGTGTGTGTGCTGATATATTCAGTACTCCATCAATTTTCCTTCGTCACACCCCTCTCATCCATTTGTACTCTTCAATCACGTCAACTCCCACCCCTCGCTCTATCCAGAGAACGTAAACCAAACTTATATAATTATTACACAAATAATTAGAGTGTAACGAGCAATCTGAAGTATTCCCTTCCTCGTTCAGCTCTCATTAATCCCATTCAATTTCACATCCCCCAGTCAGTAGTGGCAGCTACTATGCTAATCCATCACTGAAAAGGCCATAACAATAAACAAAAGCTTCATAATATTAAACTCTGACGATGTTTATGTTCTCAAGTGGGTGATGAGTGACACTTAGGAAGGGTCAATGATGGCTTTGATCAGTTCTGCATCTCCAAGGTGATGTGTTCTCCTTGGAGCTGATCTTAACAGCCTCAAGGATATGATCTTCACCTATCCTGATACATCGAGGGCCCCTACTAGAGACAGTCTAGTGGAATCTCAGAATCATTGTAGAACTCGGGGTCATCATAGCCCGTGATACTTGGAACTTTTTGTTCCAGGTAGCGAATATTTAACAACAACAACACTGTAGAAATATCATTTATCTGGACTTGAGGAATCCCTGGAGATTCTGAGACCAAATGCTTCGGTTGTTCTATGCCTCCAAGTGCAGCCCGTCCTCATAAACAAAGGGCCAAAGTCCATTATATGCATCCGCCAAATCCCCTGTTAATGAATTAAAAACAGTTTACACACGACTCACAATTAACTGATGGCGTCCGAACACTTCCGGAACAAGAAGCACTTGTTCCGGAAGTGGTCGGACACTGACGACTTTTGTTCGAACCACAACGCTGTAAATGCTTCACCCACGAACTACAAATACAAATAATCGCCAACAGAACCTAAACAACTAACTTAACCAATGCCTAAATATGCAAAGTATGCTAATATATATATACCAATATTAATTTATAATTAAGAAAATTCTTGTTTTGAATGAACATTTTAAAATTTATGAATGCTTCTTTGGGGGTCGACCGCTGGAAGGAATGGACTTTCACTTGTAATTTCATTCGTATATTCGTACTGTTAGTCTAAATATACCAGTCGCATACTCTTCCTAGTATGTTTTAGCATCTTATATGATCACCAGTTTGTTAACATAGGGGTCAGCACACAAGGAAGTATACAGATAATAATTCTTATTGACCAATTAAGGACCGCATAAACACTAATGATTTTCAAAGTATTTAAACAAAGTTATAGGTACAATATTAATTAAAATAAGCAATTTTCGCTAATTAGATATTCACCTGACTCTCAACCACCTTATACATCTCACCGTCAAATTGTCAAGTTCTCAACCACTGTCACGGTCACTGTTAAGGCTGTCACTGTCAACCTTAACCTCTGCTGTCATATGACTTATGAACTGAAGAATAACTCAAACATCTGCTCTTCAAGATGAAATTCAGACTACAGTTGTATTTGTTGACTTTGCTCTAACTTAAAATACTTCACTGTACTCATTTGTGCTTGCGAGGGTTGAGCTCTGGCTCTTTGGTCCCGCCTCTTAACTATCAATCAACTGGTGTACAGGTTCCTGAGCCTGTTGGGCTCTATCATATCTACACTTGAAACTGTGTATGGAGTCAGCCTCCACCACATCACTTCCTAATGCATTCCATTTGTCAACCACTCTGACACTAAAAAAATTCTTTCTAATATCTCTGTGGCTCATTTGGGCACTCGGTTTCCACCTGTGTCCCCTAGTGCGTTTGCCCCTTGTGTTAAATAGCCCGTCTCTATCTACCCTGTCAATTCCTCTGAGAATCTTGTATGTGGTGATCATATCCCCCCTAACTCTTCTGTCTTCTAGCGACGTGAGGTTTAACTACGTGCGTAGTCTCTCCTCGTAGCTCATACCTCTCAGCCCTCAATTCTCAGCTGTTTTAGCGTTTCAGTGAAATTAAAACGTGTTAAAGTTTTACGCATCTGATATCTTAAGAAAATTATGAGAATCATATTGTATATCTACATAGATTCACTTTCATACGATATCTTATTTTTTTGGACTTTCCTCAACTAAAACAAAATTGGGGATATCTTATAAATTCTACTGTAACTCATACTCCATATATCACAAAATTGTATTACGAAACTCGATTAATATATCACTAGAATACTCTCAATACCTAGCTATCTAATTATGAATGTGATGGGACATTCACATATAAATCATTTATTATACTCACGCATACATTTGTAATATGTCAGTCACCACCAATGTAAATTGACGCAGAATGTCGTGAGGGAAAATCTTTCAGCATACCAGGAGAGAAGGCACTTTGTAGCACATCACCAACATATGTTCAAGAATCTGCCCGAAACGTTATGCTTACAAGTGGCTTTACAAGGATGTGACAACATCAATGCTATGTGCTCTCAAAAACTCAATGTTCATTGTTGTATATAAATAAATAAATAGATAGCAAATTGTGCCTCACAGGGTCCATAGAATTCTGAGGCCATGTGACACAAATTAAGCAAGAAAGAGCGGGGTGGGTAGACAGCATTCTCTTGGACTGTCAGAAAGCAATTGATGCAGTACCTCATAAAAAGGCTGGTGCATAATCATAAGGATATCATCAGCGGTATATGATCGGTATGCCAACATAAGAACTGCCTTTATAAACCTGCATAACGAATCACTTAGGACTTTGTATACCACTTACGTCAGACCGATCCTGCAGTATGCAGCTCCCGATTGGACTCTGGGCCTAGTCAAGCACAAGGTGAAGTTAGAGAAAATTAAGAGACTAGTACTCCAGCTGAGGGGTATGAGCTATGAGGAAAGACTCCTGGAATTAAACCTCACATTAAAAGAAGACAGTAGAGTTCAGGAGACATGTTTACCAAATACAAGATTCTCAAGGAAATTGGCAGAGTAGAGAAAGACAAATTATCACGGCTGGTAAACGCACAAGGGGACACAGGTGGAAACTTTGTGCCGAAATGAGCCAGAGAAACATTAAAAGGAATTTCTTCAGTGTCAGAGTAGTTAACCAATAGAATGTTTTAGGAATCGATGTGGTGGAGGCTGACTCCATACACAGTTTCAAATGTAGATATGATGGAGCCCAGTAGGCTCAGGAATCCGTACACCAGTTGATTGACAGTTAAGAGGCGGGACCAAAGAGCCAGAGCTCAACCTCTGCAAGCACAACTAGGTAAGTACAACTAGGTAAGTACAACTAGGTAAATACACACACACACACACACACACACACCAACACACACAAGCACAAGAAAGGGGATAGGGAGGAGGCACTTAACTATAAACCTGTATCACTGACAAGCATCTCCTGTAAAATACTGGAAAGAATAATTAGGCTACGACTGGTTGCACACCTGGAGAACATTAGGTTTGTAAACAAACATCAACATGGGTTCTGGAAAGGGAAATCTTGCCTAACAAACCTTTTGGAATTCTAAGAGTGGACTGGCGAACAATGACGAGTAGAGTACCTCAAGGATCGGTGCTGGGACCAATTCTATTTCTAATATACGTTAATGACATGTTTACAGAAATAGACTCCAACATGTCGATGTTTGCGGATGACGCAAAGTTGATGAGAAGAGTTGTGACATGAGGATTGTAGGATCCTCCAAGAGGACCTGAACAGGTTGCAGAGATGGTCAGAGACATGACTACTTGAGTTCAACACGAGCAAATGTAAAGTTACGGAAATAGGATTAGTTGACAGGAGACCAAAGGGTCAGTACACAATGAAGGGGAACAGCCTACCTGTGACGACGCGCGAAAGAGACCTGGGTGTGGACGTAACACCTAATCTATCTCCTGAGGCACATATAAATAGGATAACGACAGCAGCGTACTCTACACTGGCAAAAGTTAGAACATCATTCAGAAACCTAAGTAAGGAGGCATTTAGAGCGCTTTACACTGCCTACGTGAGGCCAGTCTTAGAGTATGCCGCCTCATCATGGAGTCCCCATGGCCCACCAAGACCAAATCTCATCAAAGAGTCTGCAATCTTTCTCCGTTTCAAAAGTTTGATTTCCGCTCGTAGGAAATGTATATGTTTATCTCTCAGAATGTTTGGTAATATGTTTATTGTTTGTGATGTGTTTATATGTATGTATTAACACGATGTACTGAACGGGGTGAGAATAGCTTGAGCTACCTCATCCCTTTGTGTGTATTTTACCTCAATAAACTTATTTCAATTTCAATTTCCGCTCGTTAGCTCAAAATAAATGAACAATAAATATATGTTTCAGTCTTGAATTATCTGGCCGGTGATTCATTTATTCCCAAGATCTCTCATATATGGAGGGTTATAAATCCCTTTTGGCAGTTTAATTCACAAATTTACATACACTTTCCGAGTTAATACCATGGAGACTTCGACAACTCCACCTTATGGATACAGGTAATAATCTCTGGGATCTCTGAAGTCCACTAGGATCATCTCTAACTTTGCCTTGTGTTTAACTAGGTATGGACTCCAGGCTGGAGCTGCATACTCCATGATTGGTCTGACATAAGTGATATACAAGATCCTGGGATACCATGGCTCACCTCTAGTAAATCTTAGAGACGGCTCAAAAAATACTCTTACCCACCACAAAAGTCTCAGAGGGATAATACAATTGAAAAAAATGAGACTTCCTTCACTTGACTCTTGACTTCACTTGACATGAGAGACTCTTACCTTCACTTTCATGGACCTTCGTCAACCGAGGAGTCCAACAAGGATAGTGGACAATTAGCATCACCAAAATCTAGTTAGTAAGGCAGACTATGTAGGTAATCACTGAATTTACCTGGTGATAAACCACAGCTTGGTATGGGTGGGCACTTTGTTAGACTGGCTGGGTATATACCCACAGCCCCATGGGTACCAGGAATAAACTTTTCATCAAATTCTAGATGAAGAAAATCTGAAAGAATACGGATAAACATCCAGGTTTACCACGTGGATGGCAAATCTTGGAGTTGATCAATCTATCTAATTCTATTAAAGAGAGGTGCAACGAGTTTATTCCAGCTGCAATTCAGTCCAGTGAAGTACTTCAAACCGCCAATAGGTAAAGACTAGGAGCTTAAAGATGCTGTGAGAGGGTTACAGGCACTAATGGATCCGGATAGGATCGACTGGGATAATTCCATAGGCGTTGTCTCCCCCTCGGTTAAACTTCTATTACAAACGATTACTGCACTGCTACATCCACCAATTTCTTCACTTTACGCCACATCCATTAGTGAACTGTAATGGGCGAATTCTCATATAGGAAAAACCTATTTACCTACGTATAATGGGATGGCTAGCGTGTTTAGAAGCATTTCAAATCCAGCTGAAAGCAAATCTATGATTCAAGAGCTGTGTGTTCAATCTGATTTTCAATTCAGACTTTTTCTGATGTGAAATTTCTAGGCATTTTCCACGTTTTCATGATGTAACTATTTTGAACCATTTCTTAAATTGCATGCATCTTAATGATTTGCTACTTTAAATATTTTTGTTTTTTAAATCGATAATCTTGTGTAAGTATACGTCGTTTTATGTTAGTATATTGTAAACAAATATTGTTTAATTATATATCATGTATCATCATGACTAACAACGCCTTGCAGCTTTTAGGGAACATTGTGTAATTCATTATTTAAATAACTATTGTTGGGATTATAATATTAAAATCTGGAATTTGTATAAATACTGCTATTTTTACTATTAAAATTGTTGCTAAAGTTGCTGTCATAACAATTACTCTATCACCACTATTGTTAACTTGTCTAAAAATTCGGCCACAATTCTACCAATTTGTTCAGGTTACAAATGATACCTTGAAGATCAGTCAGCGATTATACAAATACATTAATCTTGAGGTTATCTTGAGATGATTTCGGGGCTTTAGTGTCCCCGCGGCCCGGTCCTCGACCAGGCCTCCACCCCCAGGAAGCAGCCCGCGACAGCTGACTAACACCCAGGTACCTATTTTACTGCTAGGTAACAGGAGCATAGGGTGAAAGAAACTCGGCCCATTGTTTCTCGCCGGCGCCCGGGATTGACCCCGGGACCACAGGATCACAAGTCCAGTGTGCTGTCCGCTCGGCCGACCGGCTCCCTTCATTGTATAATTTGAGGTTTATTTTCATAGCTGACCCTTTCTAAACAATTACAAGCATTAAACTGGATAATATTTTTTTTACATTACGAGTGCATCAAATAGTGGGATATGTTACCAGCTTACAAAAGCCTAAGCTTAGCAAGAGCGTCACAAGGTGCGCAAGTATTTGTGATTTCTCGTTTTATAAACGGCTTTAACGTAACTTTGTGATATCACAGACAAAATTTTGTGTAATGGAGTAACTCCTGGAACCGAAGGCGAGCTGTTTTAATTCACCTCTAAACTGCTTCTCTATTGTTTCCAGGAGACACAGCCCAACCACTTGGGCTGGACGGTAGAGCAACGGTCTCGCTTCATGCAGGTCGGCGTTCAATCCCCGACTGTCCACAAGTGGTTGGGCCCCATTCCTTCCCCTCCTCTCCCCCCGTCCCATCCCAAATCCTTATCCTGATCCCTTCACAGTGCTGTATAGTCGTAATGGCTTGGTGCTTTCCCCCTGATAATTCCCTCCCTCCAGGAGATACATCAAAGAAAACTTACATATACAGAATCGAAACCTAAGTTCGCGTCCTTGAGAGAGGGGAAAGTTGTTTCCTCCCTTGAAGTCGTCCAATATACAAGCGCCGCCACAGTCTCTGCTTCTTGTTTCAACTCTATTGCAAGGTTTCTATGATCTTCCTGTTGCATATGTATCGCGATTGAGATCCTCATTGGGAATATTCCCATCTTGAGAGGGAGGAAACTTGTCAGTCACGTTTCCTTAGCAAGTTTTTTTCCTGGTGTTCTTGAGAGCATACTGGACTATGAAACCATGGTCTCTTGGTCGATTTATGCGATATTTATAATTCCAGAAATATGGAAGGAACCACTGCGTGGAAGGGGGGACCCTTAGCCTCGGAGGAAAGCACACATCACACATATTAGTAATGGGGAAGAACTCGCGCACGACTCCTGTTGTTTTAGATTTAGCTACTCAGAACAAAATGTCCATGTAGCACGGGCTATGGTGAGCCCGTAACACACGCACGACTCCTATAAGGGCAGTATTTATGTTATGGAGTCAGCAGTATTGTGACGCCAGCAGGCTGCATCATTGCACAAAATGTAAGTTATTTCCATCATTCTTACTGAAAACTAAAGTAAAAATGTAGCCACTGAGTAAACAAACTTTCCCATTTACCATTTGACACCAAAATATTTCCGAAAAAATATGAATTGGTTAAGCAATGGTTTGATTTTAATCAGATTCTGGATAGCAGGTTAACCAGAAAAGCGATAACAGATTCACGAAGAAAAATGCTGCATAAAAAAAAGTCAGTTTGTGTTCCAAAAAAATGTTCGAATTATGTGTTTTAAATTCAAACCTCAAAATCGGCTGCCTTCAAAATGTTTCTTTTGCTCTGTTTTATACACAAGTTTCGTAATTTTGTTTATGTTACGTTATTTAAACACGTATTTAAAGGGAAGTTTCGCGAGCAATTAAAATATTGTAATTCACGATTATACAATAACATGATTATACATTTGATACTTCAGCATGATTATACACCTTGAAACTTCAGCATGATTATACACCTTGAAACTTCAGTATGATACACCTTGATACTTCAGCATGATTATACACCTTGATACTTCAGCATGATTATACACCTTGATACTTCAGCATGATAATACACCTTGATACTTCAGCATGATAATACACCTTGATACTTCAGCATGATTATACACCTTATACTTCAGCATGATAATACACCTTGATACTTCAGCATGATAATACATAATACACCTTGATACAACAACACTATATACACCATGATACAATATTAATACACCATGATTCCACATCACTATAATACCGTTCACCATTATTCAACTTATGCCATAGGAGAGGTCATACGGTTGTATAGTGATGTATTGTAGTGCTGTGAATCATGATGTATTAACGTTGTAATAGTGACAGAGTCACCACTATCAACAGTATGAACTCCTGGCCTAAATAGGTTAGTAAAATAGGTCCATGGTTAGGGAAAATCAAGAGTAAACTCTACCAATTATACTGAACAACTTTACAGTAAGAATAAATTTACATTAGTTACNCATCACAGTGTTAGGAGGACACATCACAGTGTTAGGGGACAACATCACAGTGTTAGGAGGACAACACCACAGTGTTAGGAGGACAACACCACAGTGTTAGGAGGACAACACCACAGTGTTAGGAGGACAAACCACAGAGTTAGAGGGACAACACCACAGTGTTAGAGGACAACACCACAGTGTTAGAGGGACAACACCACAGTGTTAGAGGGACAACATCACAGTGTTAGAGGGACAACACCACAGTGTTAGAGGGACAACACCACAGTGTTAGAGGGACAACCCACAGTGTTAGAGGGACAACATCACAGTGTTAGAGGGACAACATCACAGTGTTAGAGGGACAACATCACAGTGTTAGGGGGCAACACCACAGTGTTAGAGGGACAACACCACAGTGTTAGAGGGACAACATCACAGTGTTAGGAGGACAACATCACAGTGTTAGAGGGACAACATCACAGTGTTAAGAGGACAACACACAGTGTTAGAGGGACAACATCACAGTGTTAGAGGGACAACATCACAGTGTTAGAGGGACAACACCACAGTGGAGGGACAACATCACAGTGTTAGGAGGACAACATCACAGTGTTAGGAGGACACATCACAGTGTTTAGGACAACACCACAGTGTTAGGAGGACAACACCACAGTGTTAGAGGGACATCACAGTGTTAGGAGGACAACATCACAGTGTTAGGAGGACACATCACAGTGTTAGGAGGACAACACCACAGTGTTAGGAGGACAACACCACAGTGTTAGGAGGACAACACCACAGTGTTAGGAGGACAACACCACAGTGTTAGGAGGACAACACCACAGTGTTAGGAGGACAACACCACAGTGTTAGGAGGACAACATCACAGTGTTAGAGACAACACCACAGTGTTAGAGGGACAACACCACAGTGTTAGGAGGACAACATCACAGTGTTAGAGGGACAACACCACAGTGTTAGAGGGACAACACCACAGGTTAGGAGGACAACACCACAGTGTTAGAGGGACAACACCACAGTGTTAGGAGGACAACACCACAGTGTTAGGAGGACAACATCACAGTGTTAGGAGGACAACATCACAGTGTTAGGAGGACAACATCACAGTGTTAGGAGGACAACATCACAGTGTTAGGAGGACAACACCACAGTGTTAGGAGGACAACACCACAGTGTGGAGGACAACACCACAGTGTTAGGAGGACACACCACAGTGTTAGGAGGACAACATCACAGTGTTAGGAGGACACACAGTGTTAGGAGGACAACACCACAGTGTTAGGAGGACAACATCACAGTGTTAGGAGGACAACATCACAGTGTTAGGAGGACAACATCACAGTGTTAGGAGGACAACATCACAGTGTTAGGAGACAACATCACAGTGTTAGGAGGACACATCACAGTGTTAGAGGGACAACATCACAGTGTTAGGAGGACAACATCACAGTGTTAGGAGGACAACATCACAGTGTTAGGACAACACCACAGTGTTAGGAGGACAACATCACAGTGTTAGGAGGACAACATCACAGTGTTAGGAGGACAACATCACAGTGTTAGGACAACATCACAGTGTTAGGACAACATCACAGTGTTAGGACAACACCACAGTGTTAGGACAACATCACAGTGTTAGGAGGACAACACCACAGTGTTAGAGGGACAACACCACAGTGTTAGGAGGACAACATCACAGTGTTAGAGGGACAACACCACAGTGTTAGGAGGACAACACCACAGTGTTAGAGGGACAACACCACAGTGTTAGAGGGACAACACCACAGTGTTAGAGGGACAACATCACAGTGTTAAAGGGACAACACCACAGTGTTAGAGGGACAACACCACAGTGTTAGAGGGACAACATCACAGTGTTAGAGGGACAACACCACAGTGTTGGGAGGACAACATCACAGTGTTAGAGGGACAACATCACAGTGTTAGAGGGACAACACCACAGTGTTAGAGGGACAACATCACAGTGTTAGGAGGACAACATCACAGTGTTAGGAGGACAACATCACAGTGTTAGGAGGACAACATCACAGTGTTAGGAGGACAACACCACAGTGTTAGGAGGACAACACCACAGTGTTAGAGGGACATCACAGTGTTAGGAGGACAACATCACAGTGTTAGGAGGACAACATCACAGTGTTAGGAGGACAACACCACAGTGTTAGGAGGACAACACCACAGTGTTAGGAGGACAACACCACAGTGTTAGGAGGACAACACCACAGTGTTAGGAGGACAACACCACAGTGTTAGGAGGACAACACCACAGTGTTAGGAGGACAACACCACAGTGTTAGGAGGACAACATCACAGTGTTAGGAGGACAACACCACAGTGTTAGAGGGACAACATCACAGTGTTAGGAGGACAACACCACAGTGTTAGAGGGACAACACCACAGTGTTAGGAGGACAACATCACAGTGTTAGAGGGACAACACCACAGTGTTAGGAGGACAACACCACAGTGTTAGGAGGACAACACCACAGTGTTAGGAGGACAACACCACAGTGTTAGGAGGACAACACCACAGTGTTAGGAGGACAACACCACAGTGTTAGGAGGACAACACCACAGTGTTAGGAGGACAACACCACAGTGTTAGGAGGACAACACCACAGTGTTAGGAGGACAACACCACAGTGTTAGGAGGACAACATCACAGTGTTAGGAGGACAACATCACAGTGTTAGGAGGACAACATCACAGTGTTAGGAGGACAACATCACAGTGTTAGGAGGACAACATCACAGTGTTAGGAGGACAACATCACAGTGTTAGGAGGACAACATCACAGTGTTAGGAGGACAACATCACAGTGTTAGGAGGACAACATCACAGTGTTAGGACAACACCACAGTGTTAGGACAACATCACAGTGTTAGGAGGACAACACCACAGTGTTAGAGGGACAACACCACAGTGTTAGAGGGACAACACCACAGTGTTAGAGGGACAACATCACAGTGTTAGAGGGACAACACCACAGTGTTAGGAGGACAACATCACAGTGTTAGAGGGACAACACCACAGTGTTAGAGGGACAACACCACAGTGTTAGAGGGACAACACCACAGTGTTAGGAGGACAACATCACAGTGTTAGAGGGACAACATCACAGTGTTAGAGGGACAACACCACAGTGTTAGGAGGACAACATCACAGTGTTAGAGGGACAACATCACAGTGTTAGAGGGACAACACCACAGTGTTAGGAGGACAACATCACAGTGTTAGAGGGACAACACCACAGTGTTAGGACAACACCACAGTGTTAGGAGGACAACACCACAGTGTTAGGAGGACAACACCACAGTGTTAGAGGGACAACACCACAGTGTTAGAGGGACAACATCACAGTGTTAGGAGGACAACATCACAGTGTTAGGAGGACAACATCACAGTGTTAGGAGGACAACATCACAGTGTTAGAGGGACAACACCACAGTGTTAGGAGGACAACACCACAGTGTTAGGAGGACAACACCACAGTGTTAGGAGGACAACACCACAGTGTTAGGAGGACAACACCACAGTGTTAGGAGGACAACACCACAGTGTTAGGAGGACAACACCACAGTGTTAGGAGGACAACACCACAGTGTTAGGAGGACAACACCACAGTGTTAGGAGGACAACACCACAGTGTTAGGAGGACAACACCACAGTGTTAGGAGGACAACATCACAGTGTTAGAGGGACAACACCACAGTGTTAGGAGGACAACACCACAGTGTTAGAGGGACAACACCACAGTGTTAGAGGGACAACACCACAGT
This sequence comes from Procambarus virginalis, assembly GCA_020271785.1. Classification (NCBI taxonomy): domain Eukaryota; kingdom Metazoa; phylum Arthropoda; class Malacostraca; order Decapoda; family Cambaridae; genus Procambarus; species Procambarus virginalis. Next base: position 3,661,949 of record WNGS01165503.1, on the reverse strand, counting down.
GTTAGAGGGACAACACCACAGTGTTAGAGGGACAACACCACAGTGTTAGAGGGACAACACCACAGTGTTAGGAGGACAACACCACAGTGTTAGAGGGACAACACCACAGTGTTAGGAGGACAACACCACAGTGTTAGGAGGACAACACCACAGTGTTAGGACAACACCACAGTGTTAGGAGGACAACACCACAGTGTTAGGAGGACAACACCACAGTGTTAGGAGGACAACACCACAGTGTTAGGAGGACAACACCACAGTGTTAGGAGGACAACACCACAGTGTTAGGAGGACAACATCACAGTGTTAGGAGGACAACATTTAATGCTAAATCGAAGTCAACATATAGAAAAAAAAAATCTGTCCATGATTTTTTCATCTTCAACTCAATTCAGTCAATTTCAGATTCCTTTCAAGCAACTCAAGTCAGCTCCAGGACTCGGGGCGTCCACTGAACAGAAGGGGATGTTCTTTATATGTTGCTTTTTTAAAGAACTTTGATCCTGCCAACAGTAAATTACGGCTAGAATGCCGTTAACGTATTACGTTATGCTTAGACACACACACACATACAGCTGCAACGATGGTGCAATACCCACAAGTTGCATCATCAACATTTTACTGAGTACTAGCAAGTTTGCTTGTAACAAGTTACCGATGAAGGTATGTAAATACCTTTGTTCCCCTCGGTGAGAATCAGTATGAAAAATCGGGTTCCTCGATTGTCCTCAGGCGTTTGTCCCCAAGTATTGGGACATGATGTTGCTCCGTGTACCATTACACCCAGACACACACGAGACAATGTGACTGTGTACCACTACACCCAGACACACACGAGACAATGTGACTGTGTACCATTACACCCAGACACACACGAGACAATGTGACTGTGTACCACTACACTCAGACACACACGAGACAATGTGACTGTGCACCACTACACTCAGACACACACGAGACAATGTGACTGTACACCCCTACACCCAGACACACACGAGACAATGTGACTGTACACCCCTACACCCAGACACACACGAGACAATGTGACTGTACACCCCTACACCCAGACACACACGAGACAATGTGACTGTGTACCATTACACCCAGACACACACGAGACAATGTGACTGTGCACCACTACACTCAGACACACACGAGACAATGTGACTGTGCACCACTACACTCAGACACACACGAGACAATGTGACTGTGCACCACTACACTCAGACACACATGAGACATAATATGACTGTGTACCACTACACCCAGACACACACTAGACATAATATAGCTATGCACTACCACGAACAGTTCATTAAGATAGCAGGTCTCATAGCCTCAAACCTACCGTCACCTAACCAAACCTAACCAAACCTAACCTAACCTAACCTAACCATACATCTTAGAGCCATCCTTTCCCCCCCAACAGCGTCTCCCAGACGAAGCCCACTTTTGCATATTCAATTTATAAGTGACAGCTTTATCACGGTACCGAGGAGAGAGAGGCGCGCCCTCTAACGTGATACACTCGCACCATTTAACTTGATGGCGACATCCTTCCTCGCGTTCCTAATTGAACCTTGACGTAAAACTTGGTACTAAAACTTGTAGGCCAGCCGGAAGGTAGGCTGAAAATCTCGTTGGTATATTTTAGATGTTTGTCTTTGTGGTTCTATGTGTGGGTTGTGTACAATTGATGTATATGTATACTAAGACGTGTATATTATATACATTATATATATATATATATATATATATATATATATATATATATATATATATATAATCTCTGAAAACTCACACACCAGAAGTGACTCGAACCCATACTGCCAGGAGCAACGCAACTGGTATCCACAGGACGCCTCAATCCGCTTGACCATCACGACCGGGCATAAGGAAGTGATAGCCGAAGCTATTTGAACCACTTCCCCGCCGGCACTCGCATGGTAATCTTGGGCATAGCATTTTATCAAATCACCTCATTCTTTGGGGCAACACGTGAGGAACACAAATGAGAACAAGCCTAAATGGTCCCCAGGACTATATGCAACTGAAAACTCACACCCCAGAAGTGACTCGAACCCATACTGCCAGGAGCAACGCAACTGGTATCTACAGAATACCAGTGAATGATAAGAATGAGGTGATTTGATAAAATGCTATGCCTAAGATTGCCATCCGAGTGCCGGCGGGGAAGTGGTTCAAATAGCTTCGGCTATCACTTCCTTATGTCCGGTCGTGATGGTCAAGCGGATTGAGGCGTCCTTGTACATACCAGTTGCGTTGCTCCTGGGAGTATGGGTTCGAGTCACTTCTGGGGTGTGAGTTTTCAGTCGCATACAGTCCTGGGGACCATTCAGGCTTGTTTGCATATATAAATATATATATATTATATTATATATATATATATATATATATATATTATATTATATATATATATATATATATATATATATATATATATATATTATATTCTGTATTTATTTTCTTGTTTAGGGCTTCTATCCCTTTCATTCTCAAGTGATATGAATTTACGTTGTTGTTGTTTAAGACTCGCGTTCAGGAACCTGTGTAAGGAATCATTCAGAATCTTGTACACCATATACGTAAGACCAATCCTGGAGTATGCGGCCCCAGCATGGAGCCCGTACCTTGTCAAGCACAAGACGAAGCTGGAAAAAGTTTAGAGGTATGCTACTAGACTAGTCCCAGAACTAAGAGGCATGAGTTACGAGGAAAGGCTGCGGGAAATGCACCTTACGACACTGGAAGACAGAAGAGTAAGAGGAGACATGATCATACCCACAAAATTCTCAGAGGAATTGACCGGGCAGATAAACTGTTTAACACGGGTGGAACGCGAACAAGGGGACACAGGTGGAAACTGAATACCGAAATGAGCCACAGGGACGTTAGAAGGAACTTTTTCAGTGTCAGAGTAGTTAACAAGTGGAATGCATTAGGCAGTGATGTGGTGGAGTCTGGCTCCATACACAGTTCCAGATTGGAATATGATAAGAGTCCAGTAGGCTCAGGATCTGTACACCAGTTGATTGACAGTTGAGAGGCGGGACCAAAGAGCCAGAGCTCAACTCCCGCGTGCACAACTAGGTGAGTGCGCACACACACACACACACACACACACACACACACACACACACACACACACACACACACACACACACACACACACACACACACACACATTTGTTGGTGATTGAAATTAGCAAAATTTCTCAAGGCGGCGCCGATTCAACACAGTTTGGTTTTATTCCTGCAGTCATTGTTGCCAGTGTGTGTGTGGTGTTTTCAAACATGCCATGAAATTACAATGAGATGATTTCGGGGCTTAGCGTCCCCGCGGCCCGGTCGTCGACCAGGCTTGCCAGCCTAACTGGCAAGCTCAGACAGTGGATTTATGACGTGGTAAGTCATAAATCCGTGATTTATGAAAGTTTGGCTTGAAAGGTGAAGGCTTGGAAGCTCTCTGGGTTTCTATGTTTGTGTTTCTCGTGGATCAAAGATTACTTTAATATCTGGAATATTTTTGGGAAAAGCCTCAAGCCATGTCAACAATTTTGTAGTTGGAGATTTCTTGATTTAATGAGGGAAAAATATTATTTTATTGGAATTTATGCTCAATATCCATTGGATTTCATGAGTTTACGAATTACAGTGTTAATTAAAGTATGAAAAGTAAAGCACACGGGCTCGCCATAGCCCGTGCTGCTTGGAACTTTTTGTTCTAAGCTGCGAATCTTTAACAACAACAACCAGAAGATGAGCAGACGACCACGTTTCAGTCCGTCCTGGACCGTATTATTAAGGCGATTGTCTTGATAATACATTAATTAAGACAAGATTAATGAATCTTCTTGTATCTCCAAACTGATCATTTTTCCGTCTTTTCTTGCATTGTAGCGTCTTAATTGCACTGCTTAGAATGTTCCTTTTACGGCTGAGGTTTTCCACCCTTATGTAGGAACTGGCCGTGTTGTAGCTGTTGTAACTTGAACTACTGGTGTAATTATTAGTGCAATTACACATGTTAATTACAACTGTTAACTTTACCAGGTCTACTATTGTTAGCGTTGAAAATTTCTAATTTTACTACTAATTACTACTAATTTACCACAATATTGTATACACCCACTATACAGTACTGTATCATTATAAAAAAAATTCAGTGTGTTACGGAATTAATATGAATATATTTAAGTTTGTTTTACAATGCTGTAAAATATTGTCTTACACCCACATCTGTTCTGTGCAGACAGAATTGTGACTGTGTAACTCCACAAACATTCAGAGTCTGAGGCGTATTGTGCTGTGCTGAGACAGATCTTCTGTTTGTCGTCAATACTGTCACGTTAGCTTCTGTCAGCATCTGTACCTAAGACGTAGACAGTGGACAGGTTCCCACCCAGCCACACACACACAAGACGTAACCACGAGGTTTCTGCAACGTTCGAACGAGGTTTAACACCTTCTAACAATTGTAACAACCAATATAGCCAGTATGATCGTTGCAGGTTATAGGCAGTTCTTATGTTTGCATCCGATCATCTGCCGCTGATGATATCCTTATGATTATGCACCAGCCTTTTTATGAGGTACTGCATCAATTGCTTTCTGGACAATCCAATAATATGCATTCTGCCCACCCCGCTCTTTCTTGCTAATTTGTGTCACATGGCCCTCAGGAATTCTATGGACCCTGTGAGGCCACAATTGCTCTCTATTTATTTATTTATATGACAACACAATGAACATTGAGTTTTTGAGAGCACATAGCATTGATGTTGTCACATCCTTGTAAAGCCACTTGTAAGCATAACGTTTTCGGGCAGATCTGAACTATGTTGGTGATGTGACTACAACGGGCCTTCTCTCCTGTATGCTGAAAAGATTTTCCCTCACGACATTCTGCGTCAATTTACATTGGTGGTGACTGACATATTACAAATGTATGCGTGAGTATAATAAATGATTTATATGTGAATGTCCCATCACATTCATAATTAGATAGCTAGGTATTGAGAGTATTCTAGTGATATATTAATCGTAGTTTCGTAATACAATTTTGTGATATATGGAGTATGAGTTACAGTAGAATTTATAAGATATCCCCAATTTTGTTTGAGTTGACGGAAAGTCCAAAAATAAGATATACGTATGAAGTGAATCTATGGAGATATACAATATGATTCTCATAATTTTCTTAAGATATCAGATGCGTTAAACACTTTACACGTTTAATTTCACTGAAACGCCTAAAACAGCTGAGCAATTGAAGGGCTGAGAGGTATGAGCTACGAGGAAGAGCTGCGCGAGTAAGCACCTCACGCGCTATCAGGAACAGAAAGAGTAAGGGAAGGGACTATGATCAACTACCCAGATTCTCAGAGGAACTTGACGGGGCTAGAATAGAGAGGCTGATTAACACGAGGTGGCAAAAACGCGCACTGGGGATCACAGGTTGGAAACGCGAAGTACGACCATATGATGCACAAGGGAGTATTAGAAGAATTTTTTCCAGTAGTCAGAGTGGTTAAGACAAATGGAAATGCATTAGGCCAGTGATGTGGTAGGGAGGCCTGGCACTCCCATACACAGTTTCAGATGGAAATCTATGATAGAGTCCAGATGGCTCAGGAACCCTGTAGCACCAGTTGATTGAAGTTAGAGATGCGGGACCAAAGAGCCAGAGCTCAAACCCTCGCAAGCACAAATGAGTACGTGAAGTATTTTTAAGTTAGAGCAAAGTCAAACAAATACAACTGTAGTCTGAATTTCATCTTGAAGAGCAGATGTTTGAGTTATTCTTCAGTTCATAAGGTTCATTATGACAGCAGAGGTTAAGGTTGACAGGACCAGCCTAACAGTGACCGTGACAGTGGTTGAGAACTTGACAATTTGACGGTGAGATGTATAAGGTGGTTTGAGAGTCAGGTGTAATATCTATTAGGCGAAAATTGCTTATTTAATTAACATTGTCCATATAACTTTATTTAAATACTTTGAAAATCATTAGTGTTTATGCGGTCCTTAATTGGTCAATAAGAATTATTATCTGTATACTTCCTGTGGATGCTGACCCCTATGTTAACAAACTGGTGAATATAAGATGCTAAAACATACTAGGAAGAGTATGCGACTGGTATATTTAGACTACAGTCCGAATATACGAATGAAATACAAGTGAAAGTCCATTCCTCCAGCGGTCGACCCCCAAGAAGGCAGTCAGTCATAAATTTTAAAATGTTCATTCAAAACAAGAATTTTCTTAATTATAAATTAATATTGGTATATATATATTAGCATACTTTGCATATTTAGGCATTGGTAAGTTAGTTGTTTAGGTTCTGTTGGCGATTATTTGTATTTGGAGTTCGTGGGTGTGAAGCATTTACAGCGTTGTGGTTCGAACAAAAGTCGTCAGTGTCCGACCACTTCCGGAACAAGTGCTTCTTGTTCCGGAAGTGTTCGGACGCCCATCAGTTATTGTGAGTCGTGTTGTAAACTGTTTTTATTTCATTAAACAGGGTATTTGGCGGATGCATATAAATGGACTTTGGCCCTTTGTTTATGAGGACGGCGTGCACCTTGGAGGCATAGAACAACCGAAGCATTTGGTCTCAGACTTCTCCAGGGGATTTCCTCAAGTCCCAGATTAACTGATATTTCTACAGTGTTTGTTGTTGTTTAAATATTCGCTACCTGGAACAAAAAGTTCCTAAGTATCACGGGCTATGATGACCCCGAGTTCTACAATGATTCTGAGATTCCACTAGAATGTCTCTAGTAGGGGCCCTCGATGTATCAGGATAGGTGGAAGGATCATATCCTTGAGGCTGTTAAGATCAGCTCCAAGGAGAACACATCACCTTGGAGATGCAGAACTGATCAAAGCCAGTCCATTGACCCTTCCTAAGTGTCACTCATCACCCACTTGAGAACATAAACATCGTCAGAGTTTAATATTATGAAGCTTTTGTTTATTGTTATGGCCTTTTCAGTGATGATTAGCATAGTAGCTGCCACTACTGACTGGGGGATGTGAAATTGAATGGGATTAATGAGAGCTGAACGAGGAAGGGAATGCTTCAGATTGCTCGTTACACTCTAATTATTTGTGTAATAATTATATAAGTTTGGTTTACGTTCTCTGGATAGAGCGAGGGGTGGGAGTTGACTTTGTGATGCCCGAGTACAAATGGATGAGAGGGGTGTGACGAAGGGGAAATTGATGGAGTACTGAATATATCAGCACACACACACATTAGACACTGAATAATGGATGTGAATTAGATATCCTTAAATTCAGGTAAGAGCTAGGTGAAGCCTTGTGTGGGAAATTGGGTGTGTGGGTTGATTCATGAAGCAAAATAATTGGGCAATCGTAATAGTGCGACCAATTGGGTGGATATAAATAGGAGCCTGCTCGTATGGGGCCAATAGGAGCTGCCCTCGTATGGGCCAATAGAGCTGCCCTCGTATGGGCCAATAGGAGCCCTGCCGCCTCGTATGGCCATGAGCTGCCTCGTAGGGCCCAATAGGAGCTGCTGCCTCGTATGCCCAATAGGAGCTGCCTGCGTATGGGACCAATAGGAAGCTGCCTCGTATGGGCCAATAGGAATGCCTCGTGGGCCAAATGGGCCCATATAGACGGCAATAGGAGAGCTGCCTCGTATGCCACGCAATGGAAGCTGCCATCGTAGGCCAATAGCCCTCGTGATGGCCAATAGGCCTTCTGCAGTTACCTTCATTCTTATGTTGGTATCAAGTGATTGCTTTATGGCGTGAGGACAGGTTTTGGTGGTTATAAATATGGGGGGTCTGAAGCCATCGTATGGATCAAATGGAGTTCTATACTTTCTTTGTATTAATGTATTAACTAGCCACATACAACGTACAATCCGTTAAATATTTCCCCATAAAACCCCCTGGCTGAAGATATAACAAAAACAACCACACATTACAAACTGTAGAAACGACGATGTTTCGGTCCGTCATTGGACCATTCTCAAGCACACAACTAGATAATGTCCACGACGGACCGAAACGTCTGTGTCTCTTCAGTGTCTGATGCGGTGTTTCTGGCCATCATAAGATTTCACAATTACCCTACCTGACTTAATGGAGTCAAAAAACACGTCCTGCATATTTCCGGCTCTAAAGGACCAAGGAAGACAAGAGGGTGACTGGCCAGCGAATGACCCGGGCTCCGCCGGGTGGCATTTTCAGCAATCCAAACTGGGAACGTGTCAAATAAATCTCCTTTGTGGGTACCCGGCACCAGGTCCCCCGTGAATGGATATATTTTTCCTGTGGCGTTTCCGGGGGCTATAAAGGCCGGATAGAAGGGTCGGGGCGATACAGCAGAATATTTATAGTCTTGTGGGCGGCTCGCCTTCAACGCAAATATAAAGAATCATACTTAATAGAAAACGCCCAATTTATTCAGAGGCCAATAGGAGAGGAAAATAGGATTTTTTTTCCTCAAGTGTTCGTCGCAGCAAGACGTGGGGCAGCTAAGGATATTCAGTCAGGAAAAATTGGTTACTAATTTGTTAGCATAATTGGTATGCTTGCTGATGGTGTGGTAAGCATAATTTTCATTGTGTATTTCCTCGTGACGAAATTTGATTAAACTATTTCCATTTTTTTCAGCTGCATTTTGGATTGGATACTTGGCTGGACACTCAACCACTTGGGCTGGGACGGTAGAGCGACGGTGCTCCGCTTTCATGTGCATGTCGGCGTTCAATCCCCCCGACCGTCCCACAAGTGGTTTGGGGCACCATTCTCCTTACCCCCCGTCCAGATCCCAATCCCTTATCCGGACACCCTTCCCAGTGCTATATAGTCGCCTAATGCTTGGCGCTTTCCCTTGATAATTCTTCCTTCCTTCCAGCGCCGGACGAGACGTCTTACCAAGAGCCTATGAGCTTCCTAAAGGAGTATCATAAACATGCCGGATAAATTGTATTAGATAAAATCAAAGCATTGTGACATGTGCACTGGCAATTGCTCGAACTGTCGATTCTTTCGCGGCTGGCGAAAGTGACTGTTTTTCTGTTTTGGGTCCCTCGAGTAGGTTTAGGGAGAGACCACTTAATTGACTGTTTTCCCTTGACGTTGTGAAACCTTAGGAGGACGGACTGAGTAGTCAAGGCTCGAGTTAGAGGACAGGTAACAGCCGTGGAAGCAATTTGTAGTCACTGAACCAGGTGGCAGGACAGAGACAGCTCCCTACTAACAGACAACGTAACGGTCCCTATTCATTTCCCTTGTTACAACCTTGTAATAAAGGTTGTTACACAATCTTCCTATAAACGTGTTTAGGACGTAATAGAACGTTGTTAGA
>WNGS01165503.1:3642454-3652554 GCA_020271785.1 Procambarus virginalis | reverse complement strand
GGAACAATCCAATATTGTAGCGCTGGGAATAGACCAAGACCACAAATCTTGTAGTAGATTGTAGAACAATCCAACCCTCCTCTACCACTGTAGAACAATCCAACCCTCCTTTAACACTGTAGAACAATCCTTCCCACTGTAACTACTACAGAACATTAATGTCTGCTAGTGCCGGCTGAAGACAATACCAGACAGAATAGGGAACAGAGGATGGCATTAGTTCCCGGAGAAGATCAAACTCCTTCACTTTCAAGCTGAAGCCTTTACACTGACCGAGCTCAAGTGACCTAAGCTTCCAGCTGATACTTGAGTGGACTCGAGGGCGTGGAGAGTGTATAAAGAAGCACTCTAGTACAAAGCACTCGCAGCAGTCTCGCCCGAGCCCTCGGGATATATAACTGAACATTCATCTGCTTCAGAATAGCGATGAGGATGTATTTGTAATCTTCATTTAACGCGAACCTCCTCCTAAGCTGCTGGGATTATTTCTGCGGATTACTAAGGATTCCAGGATTAGTATTAGTATTTAGTATTGAGGAAGCGCAGCGGATTCCAGCCGAAGGTCTGAAAATCGGTCTGAAAACAATGATTTTTGGGATATGATTTTTTATTTTAGCCAAAATGGTATGGTTGCTGGGAGTAAAGGCTGTGTTGGAGGGGCGTCCTTGGAGTGAGGGCGTCCTTGGAGTGAGGGCGTCCTTGGAGTGAGGGCGTCCTTGGAGTGAGGGCGTCCTTTGGAGTGAGGGCGTCCTTGGAGTGAGGGCGTCCTTGGAGTGAGGGCGTCCTTGGGGTGAGGGCGTCCTTGGAGTGAGGGCGTCCTTGGAGTGAGGGCGTCCTTGGAGTGAGGGCGTCCATGGAGTGAGGGCGTCCATGGAGTGAGGGCGTCCTTGGAGTGAGGGCGTCCTTGGAGTGAGGGCGTCCTTGGAGTGAGGGCGTCCTTGGAGTGAGGGCGTCCTTGGAGTGAGGGCGTCCTTGGAGTGAGGGCGTCCTTGGGGTGAGGGCGTCCTTGGAGTGAGGGCGTCCATGGAGTGAGGGCGTCCTTGGAGTGAGGGCGTCCTTGGAGTGAGGGCGTCCTTGGAGTGAGGGCATCCCTAAATTGATTATATTCATGAAGTCAATACACTTTTTGAGTGAATACATTTTTGGAGTCAGGATATCTTCGATTTTGGAAACTTTAACTTGGGCGTAGGAGAGTGAACGCCTTTCCTGTGCGCCCCAGTGTGATCGGGTTGGCTAAAAAAACTCTGGTTCCCTCACCATAATGTTCCCTCACCATAGTGACTTGTTCAGCAGGTATTGTTCACTGTAGTGACTTGTTCAGCAGGTAATTGGTCACTGCAGTGCCTTGTTCAGCAGGTAATTGTTCACTGTAGTGACTTGTTCAGCAGGTAATTGGTCACTGTAATGACTTGTTCAGCAGATAATGGTCACTGTAATGACTTGTTCAGCAGATAATTGGTCACTGTAGTGCCTTGTTCAGCAGGTAAATGTACACTGTAGTGACTTGTTCAGCAGATAATTGTACACTGTAGTGACTTGTTCAGCAGGCATTGTTCACTGTAGTGACTTGTTCAGCAGGCAATTGTTCACTGTAGAGCCTTGTTCAGCAGATAATTGTACACTGTAGTGACTTGTTCCGCAGATAATTGTTCACTGTAGAGCCTTGTTCAGCAGATAATTGTACACTGTAGTGACTTGTTCAGCAGATAATTGTACACTGTAGTGACTTGTTCAGCAGATAATTAGCCACTCTAATATGACCTTTTCATTCCCGCAAATTACCAATTTAATATCTAATTTTATTGAACCAACTCACAGTAGTCGAAGGTTTTCTGTAAATTGCAAAATAGTCACGTACAGAACACCATCTAAAGATCTAATTAGTTGTATCACTTCACAGTAGTTTAACTTTTGTCTATTGCATTCCCGCACTGTCACATATTAATTTAAAAAATATATATGTTTGAAATCAGGTCACCGTTGTAATGGTCTCGTGTCACAGTAACTAGTTTGCTATAACACAATTTGGGTTATACAATATTAATACAATATATATACATATACAATATTATACAACACATATATATTTATACAATATATACATATTACAATACAATATTATACAATATATACAAGGGTTATACAATAGTAATTTATTCATTATTAAACTCATAAGCGCAGCTAATCATTGTCGCCAAGATGAAGGATTGGCAATAGAGCCGCACTGAAAGATTGGCAATAGAGCCGCACTGAAAGATTGGCAATAGAGCCGCACTGAAAGATTGACAATAGAGCCGCACTGAAAGATTGGCAATAGAGCTGCACTAAAAGATTGACAATAGAGCTGCACTGAAAGATTGACAATAGAGCCGCACTAAAAGATTGACAATAGAGCTGCACTAAAAGATTGACAATAGAGCTGCACTGAAAGATTGACAACAGAGCTGCACTGAAAGATTGACAACAGAGCTGCACTGAAAGATTGACAACAGAGCTGCACTGAAAGATTGACAATAGAGCTGCACTAAAAGATTGACAATAGAGCCGCACTAAAAGATTGACAATAGAGCTGCACTAAAAGATTGACAATAGAGCCGCACTAAAAGATTGACAATAGAGCTGCACTAAAAGACTGAGAATAGCGTCAACCGGAGAAGAAACTCGACCAATAACATTCTGGAAATTACACCAAACCATTCCAAAAATACTTTAGAGTCCTCACGTCTAATAATAATGCTTCAGTAAACCATAAAAGATGACAAGAGGTTTTTACTTTCGGTCAAACTGTAGAGCGGCGCAGACAACTAATAAAATAATGTAATTAATTGCGTAGCATAATAAATTCACGTCCTTGATGCCTTTCGCGTATCAAAGTGAAACTATGCTTTTGATCAAGCGGAGAGGAGTTGGCTTTGTGGCGCGAGCTTCCTGGGTTTCTTAGGTGTTGTGCAGGAAGACATCTGTTGCCAGAGGAGCCGAACATGGTTAAGTTTCTGGAGGTAAAGTAGGGCATGTGTTAGCTTGTTTGAGACAAGGATACATGTGTGTGTGTGTGTGTGTGTGTGTGTGTGCGTGTGTGTGTGTGTGTGTGTGTGTGTGTGTGTGTGTGTGTGTGTAACATTATCGGGTGAGTGTGAAAATGTTCCGGTTCTTGATGCTTGTGTAAGTATGCATACTATGTGTGAGTGGGAATATACATCAGTACTTTGTGTATACGTAGTTGTGTTGTGTGTATGTGTACATATGTAAGGTATTGCATGCGTATGCATATATGTTTATGTTCACGTGTAGCGTAACTGTGTGCGTTATTAAACGAAATAGTATTTTATGCATGTGTGTATATGTAACGGAATTAATACGATGCGTTTGTATACACATAATGGTATCGTGAGAGTGTATATTTATGCAAGAACGAATCGTGTTTCCAAATCCAAAATCATTGTCTCCCTCGGATGATTTCTAAAAGGTCGCATATTCAATCAGACGAGGACCAGGCAGGTAGGCACGTGCCAAAAAGAGCAATTTCCCACAATAGACTTGAGAATGGTCCAGGACGGACCGAAACGACTTGAGAATGGTCCAGGACGGACCGAAACGACTTGAGAATGGTCCAGGACGGACCGAAACGACTTGAGAATGGTCCAGGACGGACCGAAACGACTTGAGAATGGTCCAGGACGGACCGAAACGACTTGAGAATGGTCCAGGACGGACCGAAACGACTTGAGAATGGTCCAGGACGGACCGAAACGTCGTCGTCCCTTCACTTCCAAGTGTGTTTTGGTCAACAGTGTCCCATATTCACAACAGATGCACTGGGGGGCGAAAATTATCGACGACGAACAAGGCCTGTAGACCGTCGCCTCGAGTAATTGAAGGAGGAAACCTCTGGACATATGCCAGCAGGATAGACCAGGCAGCAAGCAACTATAAAAGTATTAAGCTAAGAAAGGAGGGAATTGAATCTTGTTCAGAAACATTGATAGGAATGGTTTATAAGCGAATTCGAAAGTAGAATTAGGATGATCTGTATTGGCCTGTAACTTGTTTATAAAATGATGTTGAACTTTCAGGGTCCTGTACCTTGTTTTACAGGTGTGATCTTCCACGGGCCAGATTCACAAAAGCACTTACGCAAGCACTTACGAACGTGTGCATCTTTCCTCAATCTTGACGGATTTGGTTTCATTTATTAAACAGTTTACGAGCATGAAAACGTCCCATTTAACTGTTGTTATTGTTATAAACAGCCTCCTGGTGCTTCGGAGCTCATTATTGTTAAATAATTGTAAACAAAGCCGTGAAAGATTGAGAAAAGATGTACAGGTTCGTAAGTGTTTGCGTAAGTGCTTTCGTGAGTCTGGCCCCACATCATGCCTCCTCCCGACACCAGTAAATACAATCTTTCATCACTGACATCCATTAGACTTCTTTCAAAAGTATTCTTTCTAACCCCTTCTCATATTCCTTCACAATCTAAATAAATTAATATCTCTGATAATTCCATCAACATTTCCACTTTCCACTATTCTTCCTAAAAAAAAATCTAAATGAGTTTCTTAAAAATACAAAACAACTGTTATCAACTAAATGATAAATATTCTTATTCTCATATATTCATATATATATATATATATATATATATATATATATATATATATATATATATATATATGCAATTGACGATCACTAAACACTGATCATTTGTATGCGGAAAAACCACAAAGAAATGCAGAAAGGGGGGTGAACGTTTCGGCTTTTCAAGGCCTTTGTCAACACCAGACAACACTAGTCTGGTGTTGACAAAGGCCTTGAAAAGCCGAAACGTTCACCCCCCTTTCTGCATTTCTTTGTGGTTTTTCCGCATATATATATATATATATATATATATATATATATATATATATATATATATATATATAGAGAGAGAGAGAGAGAGAGAGAGAGAGAAAATTTATAAAGTTAAATCTTTCTGAGACTTGAAATAAGCCTTTATTAGAATTACATTTTAAGTACAAAGTAATTTGATCTCAGGTATAGCAGAGCTACGCCAGATCTGTTACTACAGATAATAATGAGATCAAAATTGTCGAGTGGATATACCGAGTCATTACTGTGGAGTGGATATACCGAGTCATTACTGTGGAGTGGATATACTGAGTCATTACTGTGGAGTGGATATACTGAGTCATTACTGTGGAGTGGATATACTGAGTCATTACTGTGGAGTGGATATATTGAGTCATTACTGTGGAGTGGATATATTGAGTCCGGACTGAAGAGTGAATATATGAGACTCAGACTCACGGCTTGTAAGAATACATGGCGTTATCTTGATTACAAAAATTACACTCATCATTGTGTTGAATGATGATATCTCCGTCTATAACCTTTGAATCCACAGCCGGATAACGTACCGTCCATAACCGGAACGTGCAGATTATGCAAATACCGGAATGTGTGACATGTCATAATATGTGAATTAATATATCAAAACAACGTCCTGTAATACCAGCCAAAAGAAACAATATAAAGGCAAAAATTCAGCGTGTTAACCCATTAACCACTTTTATGGTGGTTAATTTGTGGGCATTAATGAGGTTATGTCACCTGCACCCAATTTTTAATTACGGTTGATGATTGACTGATTTATGAATAGGCTACATATAATATGAAAATAGGCTACATATATGAAAATAGGCAACATATAATATGAAAATAGGCTACATATAATGTGAAAATAGGCTACATATATGAAAATAGGCTACATATATGAAAATAGGCTACATATATGAAAATAGGCTATATAAAATATGAAAAATTTTGTATACTCTTCATCTTCGAATGTTTATAACACAAGATGTAAACTTATTCTTTTTAATAATGATGACTCTTGTACTGTGCTTACATAGAGTGGCGTGGTGTTGATTGATGTTGAGCCAGAGGTAAACTTTCTGTTCTGGCAAACTGTAAACCATCTCTCTCCCGTGTATACCAGTTTCATAACTTTTATTGAAGCGTGTTGCTTTTATACCAGTTCATAACTTTTCTGGACGCGTATTGTTTTTATGCAAGCATACAGTGAGTTTTTACACTTGCATGTAACTATTGTGGTGGGATCTAACTTTTATACTAACACATAATTTTAATTGCATAAAGAAAAAGAAACGTCCATCTGGACATGTCATCTGAAGTTTAGGATGCTTTCTGTAAGGTTTTGTGTGTAAAAAGAAAACAAAAAAAGTATATAAGAGAGGCTTCCCAAGCTGTCATGCTTGCAGCAGACCCTGGCCTTGTCTGAATTGCAGATCAACTAAGCAGTGTTGCTTAGTGTTGCACCTCTCGGCTCTGACTGATATCTTTTTTACCAATACATTCCATCGTTTTCTATCTGTCTGGGTTCATTTATTTCTCAGACTCTTTAGGTACGCATATCATTAATGCTTGTCAATGATTGACAAGGTTTCCATTTGTTTACTCTGGGGTTGTATGTATGTAGGGAGCCGGTCGGCCGAGCGGACAGCACGCTGGGCTTTGTGATCCTGTGCCTGGGTCGATCCCAGGCGCCGGCGAGAAACGATGGGCAGAGTTTCTTTCATCCTATGCCCCTGTTACCTAGCAGTAAAATAGGTACCTGAGTGTTAGTCAGCTGTCACGGGCTGCTTCCTGGGGGTGGAGGCCTGGTCGAGGACCGGGCCGCAGGGACACTAAAAGCCCCGAAAATCATCCTCAGATAAACCTCAGGAGTGTATATGTGTATATGTGTGTATTCACCTAGTTATGGTTGTGGGGATTGAGCTCTGCTCTTTTGGCCCGACTCTCAACTGTCAATCTACTGTTTTCCTACTACTACACTACTATTTTTTTTTTCAACACCACTCATACACACACCTCAGAAGCACCCGTGACAGCTGACTAACTCCATGGTACCTATTTACTGCTATGTAACAGGGGCATGGGGAAAGAACTCTGCCATCGTTTCTTTCCGGCGCCCGGGATCGAACTCGGGACCCACAGGATCACGTGTCCAGCGTTGTGTACTCACCTAATTGTACTCACCTAATTGTGCTGCGGTGGTTGAGCTTTGGCTCTTTGGTCCCGCCTCTCAACTGTCAATCAACTGGTGTACAGATTCTGAGCCTACTGTCTCTATCATATCTACCCATTTAAAACTGTGTATGGAGTCAGCTCCCCCACATCACTGCCTATGCATCCATTTGTTAACTACTCTGACGCTGAAAAAATCTTTCTAATATCTCTGTGGCTCATTAGGGTACTAAGTTTCCACCTGTGTCCCCTTGTTCGTGTTCCACCGTTGAAGAGTTGATCTTTGTTCATCCTGTCAATTCCTTGAGAATTTTGTAGGTAGTTATCATTCTCCCCTTACTCTTCTGTTTTCCAGGATGGGAGGTTCAGCTCCTTAGCCTTTCCTCTAGTTCATACCTCTCAGTTCCGGGACTAGTCTGGTGGCATACCTCTGAATGTTCTCTAACTTTGTCTTGTGTTTAACTAGGTGCGGACTCCAGGCTGGAGCTGCATACTCCGGATTGGTCTGACATAAGTGGTATACAAGGTCCTGAACGATTCCTTACCCAAGATTTTAAAGGCAGTTCTTATGTTGGCCAGTCTAGCGTATGCCGCTGATGATATCCTTTTGATTTGGGCTTCTGAGGACAGGTTCGGTGTGATATCAACCCCCAGATCTTTCTCTCTATTTGACTCATGAAGAATATCACCTCCAGATGGTACCTTGTGTTCAGCCTCCTGGTCCCTTCGCCAAATTTCATTACTTTGCACTTTCCGGAGTTGAACTTAGTTGAACTTTTCTATTTCCCTCGTTCCTGTTCGGTCTTTCTTCATATCTCAGTCCCATTAGCTCAGGAACGAGCCTACATTGTCTATTGTCAGTCTTGTTGGATATTTTTGTTAACCTTTTCTAGTTGATTTGTGCTCTTAATGTAGGGATTCCATGTCGGGGCAGCATACTTAGTAATGGTTTTCAAAGGATGTGTACAGCGCTCCAAATGGATCATTGTCCAAGGTCCAGAAAGATAACCGGACGTAGTCATATATAACCAGACATATAACCGGACATATTCCAATATATGCTATCCTCGTATATATATCGTTATATACTTCCTGCTCCTGTGTGTGTTGACATATAGCAATCTACAGAACAAGGCTGGGAAGCTCTTTATGATTGGCTTATAGGATGTCTGGCTGGAACCGTTCAGGTGTGGGTGGGGAAGAGAGAGGTCACGGCCGCCTGCAAGATCAAAGCACTATTCAATTGCAGATCCCAGCCAGAGTTAAGTGATTTATTGAGGTGAAAAACGTGCTTAGCCCCTCAAGGTCCCATTATAATTTAATGGAATTAAACCGCACTTCTTGCAATTAAAATGTTCAACGTGCATATAAGCACTCTATTCTGTCTCAACGCTTCTAAGTGTATTGACTAGTTATTGACTAGGACCTGCCTTACCGTACAGAGTTCTCCATCGACTTGCTTCCATCCTGAGCTGTGGCTGAGAGCATGGTCGACATAAGCGTTTTATATATATATATATATATATATATATATATATTATATATATATAATATATATATATATATATATATATAATATACATACTACATTATATATATATATATATATATATATATATAGAGCCTGACCTTAATTAGTTGTTTATGTCAGAGTCAAAATAAACAAGTTGGTTGATTAGCAAACTCCTTTGGTGAGCTTAATAGACCAGACGGTGTTCACACACTTTGCGTTCATCGGCGGATCAAAACTACCATTTCTGAGAATTGGGTCAACAATGTTCAAATGAACGTCCATGTTGTGTCCATGAGTGGGTTCCGCACAATTAGTTAAGTAGGCATTGATATGGGTGATTGCTTTCATGTGCACTGGGGTGTCGTGTGCACTGGGGTGTCGTGTGCACTGGGGCTGTAGCGTACACGGGGGGTGTCCTGAGCACTGGGGTGTCCTGAGCACTGGGGTGTCCTGAGCACTGGGGTGTCCTGAGCACTGGGGTGTCCTGAGCACTGGGGTGTCGTGTACACTGGGGTGTCGTGACCACTGGGGTGTCGTGACCACTGGGGTGTCGTGACCACTGGGGTGTCGTGACCACTGGGGTGTCGTGACCACTGAGGTGTCCTGAGCACTGGGGTGTCATGTGCACTGGGGTGTCCTGTACACTGGGGTGTCTTGTACACTGGGGTGTCCTGTACACTGGGGTGTCCTGTACACTGGGGTGTCCTGTACACTGGGGTGTCCTGTACACTGGGGTGTCCTGTACACTGGGGTGTCCTGTACACTGGGGTGTCCTGTACACTGGGGTGTCCTGTACACTGGGTGTCCTGTACACTGGGGTGTCCTGAGCACTGGGGTGTCCTGTACACTGGGGTGTCCTGTACACTGGGGTGTCCTGTACACTGGGGTGTCCTGTACACTGGGGTGTCCTGTACACTGGGGTGTCCTGTACACTGGGGTGTCCTGTACACTGGGGTGTCCTGTACACTGGGGTGTCCTGTACACTGGGGTGTCCTGTACACTGGGGTGTCCTGAGCACTGGGGTGTCCTGAGCACTGGGGTGTCCTGTACACTGGGGTGTCCTGAGCACTGGGTATCCTGAGCACTGGGTGTCCTGAGCACTGGGTGATCAATTCGTAAAGTTGAGTTCTAATGAAGCCAAATTAGAACAATGTTGCAACAAATTACTAAACTAACGATCAAATGAGCGTCATTATGAATACTGAATTTAAAATGGGCATTATAACCATCAAAGAGTTTGATATGAAAAAGTCGTAATCTTCCATGCTATTAACATCAAACGTAGCTCGATGAATTTTTCATTTTTTGTACTTAACTTGTAATTTATTTATTTATGCAACAGTCTGTGTGTTGTTTTTTTGTTATGCATATATCTTTTTCTATACATAATTGTTTTATTGTTATATTAACTTGTATTTTTTTTATACAAGAAAAAATAATCATGAATCTTCAGCTCAAAGTTAGAAAATTTTGTCTATATCTCACTCTTTTTTTCTTAATATTTGTTGTGAATTATTTTAATTGTAAGGATTTTCCTAGT
>WNGS01165503.1:3627734-3641454 GCA_020271785.1 Procambarus virginalis | reverse complement strand
CCACATCTGTTTGTGCAGACAGAATTGTGACTGTGTAACTCCACAAACATTCAGAGTCTGAGGCGTATTGTGCTGTGCTGAGACAGATCTTCTGTGTGCGTCATACTGTCACGTTAGCTTCTGTCAGCATCTGTACCTAAGACGTAGACAGTGGACAGGTTCCCACCCAGCCCACACACACAAGACGTAACCACGAGGTTTCTGCAACGTTCGAACGAGGTTTAACACCTTCTAACAATTGTAACAACCATATAGCCAGTTCTAACAACGTTCTATTACGTCCTAAAAACGTTATAGGAAGATGTAACAACTTTATTACAGGTTGTAACAAGGGAATGAAAGGGACCGTTACGTTGTCTGTTAGTAGGGAGCTGTCTCGTGTCCTGCCACTGGTTCAGTGACTACAAATTGCTTCCACGGCTGTTACCTGTCCTCTAACTCGAGCTTGACTACTCAGTCCGTCCTCCTAAGGTTTCACAACGTCAAGAAAACAGTCAATTATAAGTGGTCTCTCCTAACCTACTCGAGGACCCAAAACAGAAAACAGTCACTTTCGCCAGCCGCGAAAGAATCGACAGTTCGAGCAATTGCCAGTGCACATGTCACAATGCTTTGATTTTATCTAATAATTTACCGGCATGTTTATGATACTCGCTTTAGAAGCTCATAAGGCTCTTGGTAAGACGTCTCGTCCGGCGCTGGAAGGAAGGAAGGAAGGAATTATCAAGGGAAAGCGCCAAGCCATTACGACTATATAGCACTGGGAATGGGTCAGGATAAGGATTTGGGATGGGACGGGGGGAAGGAATGGTGCCCCAACCACTTGTGGACGGTCGGGGATTGAACGCCGACATGCATGAAGCGAGACCGTCGCTCTACCGTCCAGCCCAAGTGGTTGAGTGTCCGAGCCAAGTATCCAATCCAAAATGCAGCTGAAAAAAATAGTTTAATAAATTTCGTCACGAGGAAATACACAATGAAAATTATGCTTACCACCAACCAATCAGCAAGCATACCAATTATGCTAACAAATTAGTAACTAATTTTCCTGACTGAATAACCTTAGCTGCCCCACGTCTTGCTGCGACGAACACATTGAGGAAAACAAATCCTATTTTCATCTCCTATTTGCCTCTGAATAAATTGGGCGTTTTTATTAAGTATGATTCTTTATATTTGCTTGAAGGCGGCCGCCACAAGACTATAAATATTCTGCTGTATCGCCCGCCCTTCTATCCGGCCTTTATAGCCCCCGGAAACGCACAGGAAAAATATATACATTTCACGGGGACCTGGTGCCGGGTACACAAAGGAGATTTATTTGACACGTTCCCAGTTTGGATTGCTGAAAATGCCACCCGGCGGAGCCCGGGTCATTCGCTGGCCAGTCACCCTCTTGTCTTCCTTGGTCTTAGAGCCGGAAATATGCAGGACGTGTTTTTTGACTCCATTAAGTTCAGGTAATGTGTTGAAATCTTATGATGGCCAGAAACACGCATCAGACACTGAAGAGACGACGACGTTTCGGTCCGTCGTGGACCATTATCGAGTTGTGTGACTTGATAAGGATCCAAAACGGACTGAAACATCGTCGTTTCTACAGTTTGTAATGTGTGGTTTGTTTGTTATCCTATTGACCCATACGAGGCAGCTCCTATTGGCCCATACGAGGCAGCTCCTATTGGCCCATACGAGGCAGCTCCTATTGGCCCATACGAGGCAGCTCCTATTGGCCCATACGAGGCAGCTCCTATTGGCCCATACGAGGCAGCTCCCATTGGTCCATACGAGGCAGCTCCCATTGGTCCATACGAGGCAGCTCCCATTGGCCCATACGAGGCAGCTCCCATTGGCCCATACGAGGCAGCTCCCATTGGCCCATACGAGGCAGCTCCCATTGGCCCATACGAGGCAGCTCCCATTGGCCCAT
Source organism: Procambarus virginalis (assembly GCA_020271785.1). Lineage (NCBI taxonomy): Eukaryota > Metazoa > Arthropoda > Malacostraca > Decapoda > Cambaridae > Procambarus > Procambarus virginalis. Next base: position 3,639,524 of record WNGS01165503.1, on the reverse strand, counting down.
ACGAGGCAGCTCCCATTGGCCCATACGAGGCAGCTCCCATTGGCCCATACGAGGCAGCTCCCATTGGCCCATACGAGGCAGCTCCCATTGGCCCATACGAGGCAGCTCCTATTGGCCCATACGAGGCAGCTCCTATTGGTCCATACGAGGCAGCTCCTATTGGCCCATACGAGGCAGCTCCTATTGGCCCATACGAGGCAGCTCCTATTGGCCCATACGAGGCAGCTCCTATTTTTATCCACCCAATTGATCTGACATCTATTACATTGCCCATTATTTTGCTTCATGAATCAACCCACACACCCTATTTCCCACACAAGGCTTCACCTAGCTCTTACCTGAATTTAAGGATATCTAATTCACATCCATTATTCAGTGTTCTACTGTGTGTGTGTGCTGATATATTCAGTACTCCATCAATTTCCCCTTCGTCACACCCCTCTCATCCATTTGTACTCTTCAATCACGTCAACTCCCACCCCTCGCTCTATCCAGAGAACGTAAACCAAACTTATATAATATTACACAAATAATTAGAGTATAACGAGCAATCTGAAGTATTCCCTTCCTCGTTCAGCTCTCATTAATCCCATTCAATTTCACATCCCCCAGTCAGTAGTGGCAGCTACTATGCTAATCCATCACTGAAAAGGCCATAACAATAAACAAAAGCTTCATAATATTAAACTCTGACGATGTTTATGTTCTCAAGTGGGTGATGAGTGACACTTAGGAAGGGTCAATGATTGGCTTTGATCAGTTCTGCATCTCCAAGGTGATGTGTTCTCCTTGGAGCTGATCTTAACAGCCTCAAGGATATGATCTTCACCTGTCCTGATACATCGAGGGCCCCTACTAGAGACAGTCTAGTGGAATCTCAGAATCACTGTAGAACTCGGGGTCACCATAGCCCGTGATACTTGGAACTTTTTGTTCCAGGTAGCGAATATTTAACAACAACAACACTGTAGAAATATCATTTATCTGGACTTGAGAATCCCTGGAGATTCTGAGACCAAATGCTTCGGTTGTTCTATGCCTCCAAGTGCAGCTCGTCCTCATAAACAAAGGGCCAAAGTCCATTATATGCATCCGCCAAATCCCCTGTTAATGAATTAAAAACAGTTTACACACGACTCACAATTAACTGATGGCGTCCGAACACTTCCGGAACAAGAAGCACTTGTTCCGGAAGTGGTCGGACGCTGACAACATTTGTTCGAACCACAATGCTGTAAATGCTTCACTCACGTACTACAAGTACAAATAATCGCCAACAGAACCTAAACACCTAACTTTTCCAATGCCTAAATATGCAAAGTATGCTAATATATATACCAATATTAATTTATAATTAAGAAAATTCCTGTTTTGAATGAACAACATTTTAAAATTTATGAATGCTTCTTTGGGGGTCGACCGCTGGAAGGAATGGACTTTCACTTGTAATTTCATTCGTATATTCGTACTGTTACTGTCTAAATATACCAGTCGCATACTCTTCCTAGTATGTTTTAGCATCATTTATGATCACCAGTTTGTTAACATAGGGGTCAGCACACAAGGACGTATATAGATAATAATTCTTATTAACCAATTAAGGACCGCATAAACACTAATGATTTTCAAAGTATTTAAATAAAGTTATATGGACAATGTTAATTAAAATAAGCAATTTTCGCTAATTAGATATTCACCTGACTCTCAACCACCTTGTACATCTCACCGTCAATTTGTCCAGTTCTCAGCCACTGTCTATGGTCAAATTGACCAGTTTTCAGCCACTGTCACAGTCACTGTTAAGACTGTCACTGTCAACCTTAACCTCTGCTGTCATATGACTTATGAACTGAAGAATAACTCAAACATCTGCTCTTCAAGATGAAATTTAGACTACAGTTGTATTTGTTGACTTTGCTCTAACTTAAAATACTTCACTGTTTTAGTGTTTCAGTGAAATTAAAACCCGTTAAAGTTTTACGCATCTGATATCGTAAGAAAATTATGAGAATCATATTATATATCTACATAGATTCACTTCCATACGATATCTAATTATTTTGGACTTTCCTCAACTAAAACAAAATTGGGGATATCTTATAAATTCTACTGTAACTCATACTCCATATATCACAAAATTGTTTTACGAAACTCGATTAATATATCACTAGAATCCTCTCAATACCGAGCTATCTTAATTATGAATGTGAGGGGACATTCACATATAAATCATTTATTATACTCACGCATACATTTGTATATGTCAGTCACCACCAATGTAAATTGACGCAGAATGTCGTGAGGGAAAATCTTTCAGCATATCAGGAGAGAAGGCACTTTGTAGCACATCACCAACATATGTTCAAGGATCTGCCAGAAACGTTATGCTTACAAATGGCTTTACAAGGATGTGACAACATCAATGCTATGTGCTCTCAAAAACTCAATGTTCCTTGTTGTATATAAATAAATAAATAGATAGCAAATTGTGCCTCACAGGGTCCATAGAATTCTGAGGCCATGTGACACAAATTAAGCAAGAAAGAGCGGGGTGGGTAGACAGCATTCTCTTGGACTGTCAGAAAGCAATTGATGCAGTACTTCATAAAAGGCTCGTGCATAATCATGAGGTTATCATCAGCGGCATATGCTCGGTATGCCAACATAAGAACTGCCTTTATAAATCTGCATAACGAATCACTTAGGACTTTGTATACCACTTACGTCAGACCAATCCTGCAGTATGCAGCTCCGGATTGGACTCCGGGCCTATTCAAGCACAAGGTGAAGTTCGAGAAAATTAAGAGACTAGTACTCGAGCTGAGGGGTATGAGCTATGAGGAAAGACTCCTGGAATTAAACCTCAAATTAAAAGAAGACAGTAGAGTTCAGGAGACATGTTTACCACACACAAGATTCCCAGGGAAATTGGCAGAGTAGAGAAAGACAATTATCACGGCTGGTAAACGCACAAGGGGACACAGGTGGAAACTTTGTACCGAAATGAGCCACAGACACATTAAAAGGAATTAGTTCAGTGTCAGAGTAGTTAACAAATAGAATGCTTTAGAAATCCATGTGGTGGAGGCTGACTCTATACACAGTTTCATATGTAGATATGACAGAGCCTAGTAGGCTCAGGAATCTGTACACCAGTTGATTGACAGTTAAGAGGCGGGACCAAAGAGCCAGAGCTCAACCCCTGCAAGCACAATTAGGCGAGTACACACACACACACACACACACACACACACCACACACACACACACAGTCCAAAGGTATGCTTCTAGACTAGTCCCAGATCTAAGAGGCATGAGTTATGAGGAAAGGCTGCGGGAAATGCACCTTACGACACTGGAAGACAGAAGAGTAAGGGGGGGCATGATCACAACCTACAAAATCCTCAGGGGAATTGACCGGGTAAACAAGGATGAACTATTCAACACTGGAGGGACGCGAACAAGGGGACACAGGTGGAAGCTGAGTACCCAAATGAGCCACAGAGACATTAGAAAGAACTTTTTCAGTGTCAGAGTAGTTAGTAAATGGAATGCATTAGGAAGTGATGTGGTGGAGGCTGACTCCATACACAGTTTCAAATGTAGATATGATAGAGCCCAGTAGGCTCAGGAATCTGTACACCAGTTGATTGACGGTTGAGAGGCGGGACCAAAGAGCCAAAGCTCAACCCCCGCAAGCACAATTAGGTGAGTACACACAAGAAAGGGGATAGGGAGGAGGCACTTAACTATAAACCTGTATCACTGACAAGCATCCCCTGTACAATACTTTAAATAATAATTAGGCAAAGACTGGTTGCACACCTGGAGAACATTAGGTTTGTAAACAAACATCAACATGGGTTCTGGAAAGGGAAATCTTGCCTAACAAACCTTTTGGAATTATAAGAGTGGACTGGCGAACAGTAACAAGTGGAGTACCACAAGGATCGGTGCTGGGACCAATTCTATTTCTAATATACATAATGACATGTTTACAGAAGTACACTCCAACATGTCGATGTTCGCGGATGACGCAAAGTTGATGAGAAGAGTTGTGACATGAGGATTGTAGGACCCACCAAGAGGACTTGAACAGGTTGCAGAGATGGTCAGAGAAATGACTACTCGAGTTCAACACGAGCAAATGTAAAGTTACGGAAATGGGATTAGTTGACAGGAGACCAAAGGGACAGTACACAATGAAGGGGAACAGCCTACCTGTGACGACGCGCGAAAGAGACCTGGGTGTGGACGTAACACCTATCTCCTGAGGCCCATATAAATAGGATAACGACAGCAGCGTACTCTACACTGGCAAAAGTTAGAACATCATTCAGAAACCTAAGTAAGGAGGCATTTAGGGCGCTTTACACTGCCTACGTGAGGCCAGTCTTAGAGTATGCCGCCTCATCATGGAGTCCCCATGGCCCACCAAGACCAAATCTCATCAGAGTCTGCAATCTTTCTCCGTTTCAAAAGTTCGATTTCCGCTCGTAGGAAATGTATATGTTTATCTCTCAGAATGTTTGGTAATATGTTTATTGTTTGTGATGTGCTTATATGTATGTATTAACACGATGTACTGAACGGGGTGAGAATAGCTTGAGCTACCTCATCCCTTTGTGTGTATTTTACCTCAATAAACTTATTTCAATTTCAATTTCCGCTCGTTAGCTCAAATAAATGAACAATAAATATATGTTTCAGTCTTGAATTATCTGGCCGGTGATTCATTTATTCCCAAGATCTCTTATATATTGAGGGTTATAAATCCCCTTTGGCAGTTTAATTCACAAATTTACATACACTTTCCGAGTTAATACCATGGAGACTTCGACAACTCCACCTTATGGATGCAGGTAATAATCTCTGGGATCTCTGAAGTCCACTAGGATCATCTCTAACTTTGCCTTGTGTTTAACTAGGTATGGACTCCAGGCTGGAGCTGCATACTCCATGATTGGTCTGACATAAGTGATATACAAGATCCTGGGATCCCATGGCTCACCTCTAGTAAATCTTAGAGACGGCTCAAAAAATACTCTTACCCACCACAAAAGTCTCAGAGGGATAATACAATTGAAAAAAATGAGACTTCCTTCACTTGACTCTTGACTTCACTTGACACGAGAGACTCTTACCTTCACTTTTATGGACCTTCATCAACCGAGGAGTCCAACAAGGATAGTGGACAATTAGCATCACCAAAATCTAGTTAGTAAGGCAGACTATGTAGGTAATCACTGAATTTACCTGGTGATAAACCACAGCTTGGTATGGGTGGGCAGTTTGTTAGACTGGCTGGGTATATACCCACAGCCCCCTGGGTACCAGGAATAAACTTTTCATCAAATTCTAAATGAAGAAAATACGGATAAACATCCAGGTTTACCACGTGGATGGCAAATCTTGGAGTTGATCAATCTCTATCTAATTCTTTTAAAGAGAGGTTCCACGAGTTAATTCCAGCTGCAATTCAGTCCAGTGAAGTACTTCAAACCGCCAATGAGTAAAGACTAGGAGCTTAAAGATGCTGTGAGAGGGTTACAGGCACTAATGGATTCAGATAGGATCGACTGGGATAATTCCATAGGCGTTGTCTCCCCTCGGTTAAACTTCTATTACAAACGATTACTGCACTGCTACATCCACCAATTTCTTCACTTTACGCCACATCCATTAGTGAACTGTAATGGGCGAATTCTCATATAGGAAAAACCTATTTACCTACGTATAATGGGATGGCTAGCGTGTTTAGAAGCATTTCAAATCCAGCTGAAATCAGATCTATGATTCAAGAGCTGTGTGTTCAATCTGATTTTCAATTCAGACTTTTTCTGATGTGAAATTTCTAGGCATTTTCCACGTTTTCATGATGTAACTATTTTGAACCATTTCTTAAATTGCATGCATCTTAATGATTTGCTACTTTAAATATTTGTGTTTTTTAAATCGACAATCTTGTGTAAGTATATGTCGTTTTTTGTTGGTATATTGTAAACAATTATTGTTTAATTATATATCATGTATCATTATGACAAACAATGCCTTGCAGCTTTTTAGGGAACATTGTGTAATTCATTTTTTTAAATAACTATTGTTGGGATTTTAATGTTAAAATAATCTGGAATTTGTATAAATACTGCTGTTTTTACTATTAAAATTGTTGCTAAAGTTGCTGTCATAACAATTACTCTATCACCACTATTGTTAATTTGTCTAAAAATTCGGCCACAATTCTACTAATTTGTTCAGGTTACAAATGATACCTTGAAGATCAGTCAGCGATTATACAAATATATTCATCTTGAGGTTATCTTGAGATGATTTCGGGGCTTTAGTGTCCCCGCGGCCCGGTCCTCGACCAGGCCCCCACCCCCAGGAAGCAGCCCGTGACAGCTGACTAACACCCAGGTACCTATTTTACTGCTAGGTAACAGGAGCATAGGGTGAAAGAAACTCGGCCCATTGTTTCTCGCCGGCGCCTGGGATTGACCCCGGGACCACAGGATCACAAGTCCAGTGTGCTGTCCCCTCGGCCGACCGGCTCCCTTCATTGTATAATTAGAGGTTTATTTTCATAGCTGACCCTTTCTAAACAATTACAAGCATTAAACTGGAGAATATTTTTTTTACATTACGAGTGCATCAAATAGTGGGATATGTTACCAGCTTAGAAAAGCCTAAGCTTAGCAAGAGCGTCACAAGGTGCGCAAGTATTTGTGATTTCTCGTTTTATAAACGGCTTTAACGTAACTTTGTGATATCACAGACAAAATTTTGTGTAATGGAGTAACTCCTGGAACCGAAGGCGAGCTGTTTTAATTCACCTCTAAACTGCTTCTCTATTGTTTCCAGGAGACACAGCCCAACCACTTGGGCTGGACGGTAGAGCAACGGTCTCGCTTCATGCAGGTCGGCGTTAGTAGTATAAAGTAGGCCATAGACCGTGCGTTTTGCTTTTTTCCAGGCCCGGTCTATGGCCTACCCGTTTTTAGTTGCCCCAGTGAGATTTGACGGCCGGTCTATGGCCTACCTGTTTTTAGTTGCCCCAGTGAGATTTGACGGCCGGTCTATGGCCTACCCGTTTTTAGTTGCCCCAGTGAGATTTGACGGCCGGTCTATGGCCTACCCGTTTTTAGTTGCCCCAGTGAGATTTGACGGCCGGTCTATGGCCTACCCGTTTTTAGTTGCCCCAGTGAGATTTGACGGCCGGTCTATGGCCTACCCGTTTTTAGTTGCCCCAGTGAGATTTGACGGCCGGTCTATGGCCTACCCGTTTTTAGTTGCCCCAGTGAGATTTGACGGCCGGTCTATGGCCTACCCGTTTTTAGTTGCCCCAGTGAGATTTGACGGCCGGTCTATGGCCTACCCGTTTTTAGTTGCCCCAGTGAGATTTGACGGCCGGTCTATGGCCTACCCGTTTTTAGTTGCCCCAGTACCCGTGCACAGGCATCGCTAATGGTTAATGACGTCACCCTGTCTTCATCTTCCCTAATAAGCTCGTTTTCTGTTATAGTATACGTATTCCCCACTTTCTATATTTATATCAAGGGGAATAAAAGGCTGCCTCCTGTCAAGCCTAATATACAATGGCATTATCCATTATATGCTCGTTTTTTCTCAATAAGGTATTGCCATACTGTTTCCCATTGTCTAAGATTTCATATCAACATAAGAAATGAGTTCACCCCTGTTACCAATCCAGTATTTACCCAGGTCTTTTTCCTAAATCTAAAACTCATTGCAATTTATGCACATTATTTCATGTTCTGTCCAGTGTTGAAAATTTTCATAGCCTATTAATATCCCCTTTATCATGTCCATTCATGTCTCATCCATTTCTTCGCCTTTCTAGAGAATGTAATTTAAGCTTTGTCAATCTTTCTTTAGAGATTGCTTATGTAGCATAGGACAAATAAATATGAAAACCCACTATCATCCATTTGTATGAAAACAGTCTCCTGCCAGGCATGGTGACTTCAATGCGATTTCAGTACTAATCCAATATTGCTTCATAACGCATAAATATATGCACGTACATAAATATATATGCACATCTCACATTCGCTCAAAAACATGCCTCCCCCACACCTTACTGTAGCATATAACAAATTCAAATATTCATTTAGTAAAAGCAAGTCTCTCATGTTTTAAAATAAAGACCTTCTGCAGTCATCTTCTTTTCTGACGTCATCATCCCTAATGCGCTGTAAGCCGCCAATAAGCTTCCAGCCAACGTGCTAATGCCGGTCCTATAGGAGGTTCACACATAAGTGTGAACTCTTAATCACTACCAATACCTTAACTGTACTCTGTAACATCATAGGCGATATTCAGCTGCAATGGCTCGTATTTTTGCTCATTGCTCCTATTTTTTCTGTTATTCATAAACCCCATCTAACCATCCAAACCTAACTTATTATTTATAAACAAACAAATATAGACCAGTTGTTGCTATTTAGTGACATCACAAAAAGCGATCTCAGGTATAGGGATAAGGTATTGCTAGCCATTAGCATACAAGTGTCAAGGTATCACAGCACCTGACTGGTCAACTATGTGTGACGTCACCAGATGACCAATGCGGCCTTTAGCGTCCTACTAGCATATTATTATTCAAAAATGACTAACCATCCCCACCTAACCTACTCAGAGGTTTAAGAATATACATTTAAGTCATCCAAAATTGTAATCATTATGCATTGATAAGTTCAAAATTAAAATAGATGCCCAAATGTCGTACAGCAATTTAATCAGAATCGTACATCTGGCAGCATAGCAGGTAAGATGAACATTAGAATAAAGCCAACTGCAGAAGTCCTATTGGCCCATACGAGGCAGCTCCTATATATTTTCACCCAATCTCGTTCATATTCATGTCCACCTTATGCTTAAAACAACCAAGGGATCTCACTTAAAGTAATAGTTTACAATAATAGTTTTAATAAATAGCTCTCATTCTAGTTTTTTACACAACAGCAATTATGAAACCCTATAGCTAGATATCGTACTATAATCCACAAGTAGTTACCACACATCTGGCAGCACAGCGGATTAGTACCTGTGTTCATAGGCTAGTCAACTGTCCTCACCTCCATCAAGTAGCTATCCAAATGTCGCGCCTCAATTCATTCATCTAGCAACTCAGCTGGATGCTAACCACTATATTCATAGGCTAATCATTTCTACACCTCAAAAAAATCCTAGTCTTGCTACGCAAATCAGGTAATTTGTTTCTAAACAAACAGTTACAAATACAAGCATACATACCTACACATACTTCACAACCCATACATTCATAGAGAATAGCCTAGTTTTTGCCACCATTTCCCCATTAATCAGATGTAATTTATGCCATACACAGAAAATACAGCATTTACACACCCAATATGCCATTTATGCACAAAATATATTATTTACACTCAAAATATATCATCACACAAAAATGTCATTTATAGACAAAAATATGTCATTTACATACAAAATGTCAGTTGCACACAAAAATATACCATTTACACAATATTGCATGTACACTCAGAGTATGACATTTACACGAAGTATGGTATTTGCACAAATATATCAAAATGCTTATGCATTTAGACAATCAAAAATGCACTTTCACTAAAATTACACAATTTCACAAACATAATTTTCACAAAATACCCACACATTGTCTCTTAAACCAAAATACACTTACACCATGAAGATATATTTTTTCAGATTACAGAGCTTACACAAAATACACAATTTGCACACAAAAATACAGTTGCACCAGTTCCACTTCAACAAATTAAAAAACACAACTTGCATAAATGTACTATTATCACAAAAATTATTATAAAACATGGACAATTGTTACACAATTTGTGTAATTATTATACATCTTTGCACAATTAATACAAGAAAACTTGCTATATAATTACTCAACTTGCACAATGACAATCAATACACAAAGGTATAAGTAAACAACTCGTCCATATGCAATTACACAACATGCGCAATTAATACACAACTTTCACAAATGTTGCACATCTTTCATAATTATTACACAACTTGCACAAATACATATCTAGCACAAATACGTACAATACATAACTACCCCAAATATGAAAATACACAACCAGCACAAATACACGATTTACACACAAATACAATTACGACATTTACACAATTAATACACAACTTGCTCAAAAATATAATCAATACACAACTTACCAAAATATGAACAATACATAACTAGCACATACTCATTAAATACACAATTTCCACAAATACACATACAAAAATATATACAATTAATACACAACTTGCACAAAACAATACACAATTTATGGAAATGTAATCAATAATCATACAACTTTTGCAAATACATAACCTACACAAGTAATGCACAAGTATATTAATTGTGCTATATATGTACAAATACAAACACAACCAACTAGGTCAAACAATACACAATTTGCACGATATTTTTCTAGGTATATTTATGACATTAATTAAAATATGCTGAGTTTAACCAACTCCCCAAAAGTCCGAATTTCGCATATAAAAATGGTACATATAACTTCCTATGAGCTCAATATAAAACACATTCATTTGCCATTAATATTTCAACATTATTAGTGCTAAACTATTCATCTAACATATGTCCATTGTTTTTAATGTCTTATTAATACCTCCCTTGTTACATCCTCTCCAATCAGGCCACCCATATTTATTTATGCAAACCATCTAACAGACTTATTTGTTCTAGCATTAGTTATGTTAGGGCAGGTGGGGTTAGGTGAAGTCAGTATTTTCTATGATAATTTTAAACAAATTTGTTATATTTATCAAAATGCATCCTATTAAAACCTAAATTCATCTAAATCTACCAAAAAATATACTTATACTACACAAATTTGACTAAATTCAACCTAGCAAAAGCTAAACTAACTAACTAAATATGAGCATCCCATATCCAAACATACAAGCCTATGTCGCCTCTGTCCATACATTACATGAGTTGGTCATATAGCTCGAACCTCAAATAGGAAAATTTACACTATTTCATAAACATGCTAGTTCATTAGCCCTAAGATATTATATAACCATCCCTACACGACCTCACCTAACCTGACCTAGCATATCCAAACCTAGATTTAGTTCAAGTTAGTAAAATTTAAGGTACGCCACCTAAATTCGACCTAATTTAAGACAATTCCCACCAAATATACCCAAATGTTGTGTATCACAGCACTCCCATAGCCCATTTTACCTACATTTTTTCCTATTCCATCCTACCCTATGCAACCTTACCTAACCTAACCTACCATATCCAAACAAAGATTTGGTTAAAGTTGATGAAATTTAAGCTATTCCCACCTAAATTTGACCTAATTTAAGACAATTTTCACCAAATATATCCAAATGTTGTGTACCACAGCATCGCCAAAGCCATTTTTACCTGCATTTTCTCCTATTTCCATCCTACCCTACACAACCTCACCTAACCTAACCTAGCATACCCAAACCTAGATTTAGTTCAAGTTGGTGAAATTTAAGCTATTCCACCTAAATTTGACCTAATTTAAGACAATTTCTACCAAATATATCCAAATGTTGTGTATCACAGCACTGTCAAAGTCCATTTTTTCCTATTTCATCCTACCCTATGCAACCTTACCTAACCTAACCTAGCATATCCAAACCTAGATTTGGTTAAAGTTGATGAAATTTAAGCTATTCCCACCAAAATTTGACCTAATTTAAGACAATTTCCACCAAATATACTCAATGTTGTGTA
>WNGS01165503.1:3615345-3626734 GCA_020271785.1 Procambarus virginalis | reverse complement strand
GTCTGAAAACAATGATTTTTGGGATATGATTTTTTATTTTAGCCAAAATGGTATGGTTGCTGGGAGTAAAGGCTGTGTTGGAGGGGCGTCCTTGGAGTGAGGGCGTCCTTGGAGTGAGGGCGTCCTTGGAGTGAGGGCGTCCTTGGAGTGAGGGCGTCCTTGGAGTGAGGGCGTCCTTGGAGTGAGGGCGTCCTCCTGGAGTGAGGGCGTCCTTGGGGTGAGGCGTCCTTGGAGTGAGGGCGTCCTTGGAGTGAGGGCGTCCTTGGAGTGAGGGCGTCCATGGAGTGAGGGCGTCCATGGAGTGAGGGCGTCCTTGGAGTGAGGGCCGTCCTTGGAGTGAGGGCGTCCTTGGAGTGAGGGCGTCCTTGGAGTGAGGGCGTCCTTGGAGTGAGGGCGTCCTTGGAGTGAGGGCGTCCTTGGAGTGAGGGCGTCCTTGGAGTGAGGGCGTCCTTGGAGTGAGGGCGTCCTTGGAGTGAGGGCGTCCTTGGAGTGAGGGCGTCCTTGGAGTGAGGGCATCCCTAAATTGATTATATTCATGAAGTCAATACACTTTTTGAGTGAATACATTTTTGGAGTCAGGATATCTTCGGATTTTGGAAACTTTAACTTGGGCGTAGGAGAGTGAACGCCTTTCCTGTGCGCCCCAGTGTGATCGGGTTGGCTAAAAAAACTCTGGTTGGGCACTGGTTGGGGGCCTCCAGGACTTAACAGAGAGATCAGTTGTGTTCCTGGATGGTCAACCTTCGTACCACCGTGGTCTGGTGGGTTAAGGCATGCGGCTGGGAATCAGCAGGTCGCGAGTTCGAATCACCCCATTGCTTTAAAATGATTTTCATATGATCCTTTGTGCTGGTCACTGTTGGGGGATGGTCACTGTTGGGGGATGGTCACTGTTGGGGGGGATGGTCACTGTTTGGGGGATGGTCACTGTTGGGGGATGGTCACTGTTTGGGGGATGGTCACTGTTTGGGGGATGGTCACTGTTTGGGGGATGGTCACTGTTTGGGGGATGGTCACTGTTTGGGGATGGTCACTGTTTGGGGGATGGTCACTGTTTGGGGGATGGTCACTGTTGGGTGATGGTCACTGTTGGGTGATGGTCACTGTTGGGGGGGATGGTCACTGTTGGGGGGGATGGTCACTGTTGGGGGGGATGGTCACTGTTGGGGGGGATGTTCACTGTTGGGGGGGATGGTCACTGTTGGGGGGGGATGTTCACTGTTGGGGGGGATGTTCACTGTTGGGGGGATGGTCACTGTTGGGGGGGATGGTCACTGTTGGGGGATAGTCACTGTTGGGGTTGGTCACTGTTTGGGATTGATCACTGTTTGGGATTGGTCACTGTTGGGGTTGATGGTCACTGTGGGTGTTGGTCACTGTTGGGTGATGGTCACTGTTGGGTGATGGTCACTGTTGGGTGATGGTCACTGTTGGGTTTGATGGTCACTGTTGGGTGATGGTCACTGTTGGGTGATGGTCACTGTTGGGGTTGATGGTCACTGTTGGGTGATGGTCACTGTTGGGTGATGGTCACTATTGGTGATGGTCACTGTTGGTTGATGGTCACTGTTGGGTGATGGTCACTATTGGTGATGGTCACTGTTGGTTGATGGTCACTGTTGGGTGATGGTCACTGTTGGGTGATGGTCACTATTGGTGATGGTCACTGTTGGTTGATGGTCACTGTTGGTGATGGTCACTGTTGGGTGATGGTCACTGTTGGGTGATGGTCACTATTGGTGATGGTCACTGTTGGTTGATGGTCACTGTTGGTGATGGTCACTGTCTTCTGATTCCGCGTTCTTTTCCAAGTTGTCTCCTTCCCCCTTTCTATCCATCTCTACATTCCTCTTGGCCCTTTTCTTCCCTACCTCTCTTCCCTGCGTCACCCCCCCCCCCCCCACGTCTTAATTAGCGAAACGGGAGCAAGGGATCTGTTAACGGACTGTTGCTTGGCCAGTAATCTATACATACAAGATATAAGCAATCGAGTATCATTCTCTCCATCTCAAGCTCACAAGAGATTTTTTTCAGTGTGCAGATGTTAACATCAAGATCCTTAAAATGATTTCTTGCAATATTATTCCTAAATACCTCAAAAAACTAATCAAAGCACTTCAAAGGAATTATCTTGCAGCATCTCATCTGTTGGAATGCCAGGGGGGGGGGGAATTCCAGAAGATTAGATAATTCCTGGAAGGGAGAAATGAAGAGGAAAATCATCAAAGAACATGATAGGCTACATAATGAATAAATTCAAATAAGCTGAAAAATGATTTATACCTCCACTAAGGGTTAAGGGAATTGGTCCATGGTTCATCAGGCAGTGACTGGATGCAAAGAATAGTCAAACGAGCATGGTAGAAATATAGAGAACTCAGAAAAGCATTAAATTAATATGCATGCAAAAAATACAGAAGTTAGAACACATAACTTGGAGAGTGGCCTCGCTGAGAATAACATTGTATTGAAGACTAAGTCGAAGCCTAAATTTTACCATAGCCACATCAGGAGGACGACGACTGTGAACGATCAGACTATTCGGCCTGAAAAAAAAAGAGAGGGAAGGACACACAGAGAATGATAAGGAGATATGCGAGAGAATTATAAAAAGCTTGCCGGAAATATTCAGTGTGTGGTTCAGTAACCGGTACTTGAGGAGAGTGACTATATCCGTTCATCCGAACTTCGCTGACGGAGAGGATGAATCGGAAATCCGTACAAGGTATAGCGGTAATCATACAACCCGTCCTCTTACTAATTACGTCGCTTTTCGCTCGTATGCGTTATATAAGGTCAAAAATGGTCGTATTAGAAAATGGAACTGGCTCGCGAAAGTGACGTACTGTCCCGTTTTCTGTTGTAGGTCCTCTGGCTTGGTCTATTATGTTAGAGGACAATAATTTAAGTCTTCATGACGTTTCGAGACCTTAGGAGAATTTCCTGCTTTCCTCACCTTCCAGAGGACCCAAAACTTGCTGCTTTGGGGCATTTAATTTGGAGAATTAATTTCCATTTTAATTCCAATATGGTGATTTTTGACCGGAGCGCATACGAGCGACAAGCGACGTAATTAGTAAGAGGACGGCTTGCTGCTAAATTGGTTGATTCTCTGATAAAGTAATAACGATATGTCAATATATTAATTGTCTTAAACTCCATGGAGGTGATAGCGAAGTATTCAAAATAAAATACTTCTTTTGAATGGGTTACACATAAAGTAGCTCTTAGGAATGATTACAATCCTTAAAAGTTTTCAGTTTGTTAGGCTTCCACACACTCCAAACAAAACATTTTTTTTCCAGATCAATCTCTTTCCTGTAAGGTTTCCGATCCATGTAATGCTTCAAGCACAAATTCACTTTAACATTTAGAGTAGGTAATTGCTTGAAAAAATTCACGATATATGATCACCTGGAAGATGTACAATTTAGAGTCTAAATTGTACATCTTCCAGATGAATACACACCTCTCACAGACGCTCCTCCCATGTAAGTGATCTTCCAGACTTAGCACATAGTAATTACCCAAGTAAAGATTCCGACGAATTCAGTTTTCACTTTGCAGAGTTTACAGAGCTACGAAACGGGAACAAAGTTTCCATTTCGTAGCTAATTGTTGCAGAAAAAGATATTTATCATGAAACGAAACTATTATGAGGACGAAACGCTTTAGGAGAAGAGAGAGCGATGAGGTCTGGCGTGCTAATTATAAGTTTCCCGTCTGTTAATTCACAATTCACATTCCGGTTCGCTTGTTCCTCAAAATTTGACATTGCAAAATAAAGCTGTTCTGCCTACTCAGGAGCCTAGGCCGCCATCCTAATCAATCTTAAAAAACGGGAAAACCAATCCTGAATTCGAAGAGCGTGAAAATGACTGAGATTTAATTTAAATAAAACCTCGGATTTTCGACCGATTAGTCGATTATTTTCATAATGAAATATGTTAGCCGTGAGAAGAGCGTCAACTGAGGCCGTATTTACCTCTAGCTCTCTGTTGAACGAGGCTCTATGTATATGGCTGAATCCTTGCTGGTGTTTGCCTGGGAATGTCTGCTTTAGTCTGAACGACAGAGTCAGACAGACAGACAAACGACATAGTCTGGAAAGCCTCCACACTGACTTCCATGTACACAACCAGATACACGTCCATGCTAACTACCAGACTTAGAGACTAACAAAGACTATCACACAAGCTACTAAAAGAACTACCTGATAGACTTCAGCATAGTCAGTCAGACTTGCATTTCGCATAAGATTTTTAACAAGTGTTAATATTCCAGAAAATAAGTCGGCATGCAATATTAAAATACTGGACAACAGATGGGTCCAGCTTTATTTTTGTTCATCTCGTGACTTATTTGGTATAAGAGACAGACGGGGACAAGACAGGACAGAAAGAGACAGGCAAAGAAAGAGACAGAGCGAATTAATAGTACTAGACATTTTACATAACCGAGAGAGAATATAATTTTATGTTTATGCATTAAAAAATTCAAGGTTAAATTAAATTTGCTCTCCTGGATCATATTTGCTGGACAGCTGCACTGAACATATTTTGAGTTGCACAGTTTACGTAATTTTAAAGCATAAGAGATGCGTTTTGTTGACCCTTGTCAACATTATCAATGGTGGAAAATGTGTTATAATTTTATTGCAGTGTAATTTTCATTCGGAGATATGGCAAAGCACTTCACTATAAGCCAAAATTAAGGTTCACTGTCGCTTATGTTTAAATGATTGCTGGGGCATTATGTTAGATGTTTCATCGAGGTCTCAAAGATGGCCGAGTGTAACCCTGTGATACATATTGCGTGCCTGTGTATCGCAGAGCTGCGTCTAGGATCGGGACACAGTGTGCTAAGAATGTTTTACATAATTCCGTTCAGTCGTTCCTTCCCTAGCTGATTATGCAGCGCCTGCATTACTCACACTTTTTCCTGGCCAGTGGGCACAGGTTGCATTCAAAACGATGCAATGCGAGTCATAACAGGGGCTCCCAGGTGGACTAAAATATTAAAAAGATTAGTTTCCAAACTAACATGGTTTGAAATAAGGGTAAAAAGAATTGCTGCCTGCATGCTGACCAAGATATTGACTAGACCAAGAAACAGTTCACTTAAAGATATAATCACTAGAGCACTAACTCAAGACTGAAGAGCTTCTAACAGACGGTAAGAAATGATCCATTGTGCAATGAACACTATCAATATATTCGAGATCACAAACAAAATCAATGATTGGAAAATACATTCAGACTTCGTCATGCAAGCCTCATGGTAATCCCCGCCACCAGACATTAAGATTGTCGCTCTTCAGAGGGAAATAAAATTAGACTAATCTCTCGTATACTGCATCATTGCACAGATGAATATAGAAGCAAACTTGTTACCATACAGCTTCGCACACTTGACAGACGGGTCAGTAGACCAGTAGAGACAAGAATCAGGAGTTAAGGCAGGAAATTCTGTAGTTGGAGATTCTCGAGCCTGTGTTCAACTTTACAAACTGTTCTCGAATGGCAGCCACGGGCATGGAAAGTTTCCTTTAGTAGCAGTTAGTTGCCTTGGGATCCTTCCGTGTTTAAGGGTAGTCCAGTTGTGGACTTGATAGAGCGACTGTCTCCCATGCCGCAGGTCGGGTGTTCGAGCCTACTAGTGACCCGAGGTGACTGAAAGCTACATCCACAGTAGCGTGGTATGCAATTTGACATTATAGTACATGTAATATATTATAATGTCATTATATATATTTTGCATATTAGGTAAAGTAGTGCGGTTCTGGCAGGTATGTATGTGCAACATATTGCAAATATATGCATAATATATGTGAATATATATATAGATGTACAACATATGTGAATATATATTCAACATTCATTTTAATATGCACAACATGCATTTTAAAATGCACATATTACAATTGTCATGTGAATTTTAACATGTTGCACATAAACAACGCATTGTATTCGATTAAGTACAATTCGAAACGTTAATATTCCAATTTTTAGATAAAAATAATTTTTTGAATAAAAATGCACTGATTGAAAATGACGTCTATATTACATAATGTCAAAATATACCATATTTTTTTCCCAACATGTTATGCTTCCATGTAGAATGTTATGACATATGTTGTGAGGGAGCAGTAGCTCATATACGCATCAAAATCTAAAGTGCATAATGCAGTCTTGTTTACAGGAAAGAGAATGAGGGGGAAATGTAAAATGCCTGATTTTGCTCTGGCTCATCGCTAAAAGTTTCTGCATTTATTACCAATTAATTTCAAACGTCAACAAGGCTTATAATATTATTGCGATAATTTTAAAAAGCACAGCGAAATGCCGTGTGTAAGAAGAATTCATATGTTTTGCTTGTGTTGAAAATCACAAACATTCGTAATGTATGGCAGTTTTACAGACTAAGCCTGATTTTACGTCGGCCTAAAAAAGCATCCTTTATTTTTGTTACAAATATAACTTTTGGAATTCAAAGTTAAGAATAATATTTTCAAACAAAATCAACATTCCATACAGCATTTATTCTTCTCGCTAACAGTTCATAAGTACACATCTGAGAACTTTCAAAAACAACAGGAAGCATTTTTACTTTCTAAACTAACAGATATCTATTACAAAGAACTCAAATCAATCGGCAATTCAATTTCTTTAATTTCTTTCATTATTATGCACCCCATACCCATCCCGTGGGCGGTGGTGTAAAGGATTACAGAGGCACATAATCAGTTCAAGAACTGAACCCTCTAGTTCGTTTAGCTAAGCAAATAACAATCTTTTGACGCTGGTTACACAATTATTAATGTTATATATACATGTACACATGCTCATACATACATGTACATACATATACATATACATATACATGCACATACATATTCACTCACCTACACAAATACACACATTAATAATCTTTTATATCACAAGTGATTCAACAAGACTCACAACAGTCACTATACAAGGCACTTTACATCTATAGTGAGTAGCACAGTTACTAGTCTTGCTCCACACCCACCCAACTGGGCGGCAGCTTTACAGTCATGTGCTCCACACCCACCCAACTGGGCGGCAGCTTTACAGTCATGTGCTCCACACGCACCCAACTGGGCGGCAGCTTTACAGTCATGTGCTCCACACGCACCCAACTGGGCGGCAGCTTTACAGTCATGTGCTCCACACCCACCCAACTGGGCGGCAGCTTTACAGTCATGTGCTCCACACCCACCCAACTGGGCGGCAGCTTTACAGTCATGTACTCCACACCCACCCAACTGGGCGGCAGCTTTAGCCATGTGCTCCACACCCACCCAACTGGGCGGCAGCTTTAGCCATGTGCTCCACACCCACCCAATTGGGCGGCAACTTTTCAGTCATGTGCATGCATTACCTACAGTAAGCAAATTTTGGATACTTAGATTTCGGGCATCACATCATTATGAATGAGGTACTTACACATTTCTTGGACACTATTGATGGTGTTATCTCTAAATTCCGCGATTATTTCATGTTCCATTATATAATGACGCAAAGTCTGCGAATAGTTCTGCTGACAGAGTTTACATTTAATCAAATCTACATCAGCAAGAACCGGTTTTTTGCACAAATTATATTAAGCTGCCGAACGGTTACTACCAAGTACGTTAACCTGCATCAAAAAACTTCATTGTCATTATGAGTTATACAAAAAAAACGAATCTGCTCGTACCCATTCTGTTTATCCCCAACCACTTGGAGTGGACGGTAGAGCGACGGTCTCACTTCATGCAGGTCGGCGTTCAATCCCCTGACCGTCCACAAGTGGTTGGGTGCACCATTCCTCCCCTCCGTCCCATCCCAAATCCCTTATCCTGACCCCTTTCAAGTGCTATATAGTCATAATGGCTTTACACTTTCCCCTGATAATTCCTTCCATTTTCTCATTCTGTTTATACTGCTCACTGTGAAAAATTTACAAAGGAGAACAACAGCTTCCGGCACACTATCATTCGTATGGACTATGTATCATTCATACAAACGCTGAAGTTATATCAACTTGCAAAGCATAGAACAAGGAGAAAAACACTGAGTTAGGACACTATAATCTCGAGAGAACTCGACACACTGACTTCAAACGGCATAAATACATTAATTCACAGAGACATCACAATAACGTGATGCTGTATATCAATAAACAAATTCACGTGAGCCTATACCGGTGGTACAGTGGACTAAAGCGCGTCTGGGAATATCCTGTACATAGGTTCGATTCCTTATCAAGGCCCATGTGAATTTGTTCATATATCAATTGGTTATAGATAATTATAAGCCAAGTGTCAGAATTTGCTAAATGAAGGAAATATTTTGATATATTGAAAAAAAATTATAAAGAACATGAGAACATTTTCCAAAACGAAGAAAAACAGCTGGGTGTAAATAGGATCTTTCCCGCTTGCGCCGCAGCTGTTCTTCGTTGCGCCGTAGCTGTTCTTCGTTGCGCCGTAGCTGTTCTTCGTTGCGCCGTAGCTGTTCTTCGTTGCGCCGTAGCTGTTCTTCGTTGCGCCGTAGCTGTTCTTCGTTGCGCCGTAGCTGTTCTTCGTTGCGCCGTAGCTGTTCTTCGTTGCGCCGTAGCTGTTCTTCGTTGCGCCGTAGCTGTTCTTCGTTGCGCCGTAGCTGTTCTTCGTTGCGCCGTAGCTGTTCTTCGTTGCGCCGTAGCTGTTCTTCGTTGCGCCGTAGCTGTTCTTCGTTGCGCCGTAGCTGTTCTTCGTTGCACCGTAGCAGTTCTTCGTTGCGCCGTAGCAGTTCTTCGTTGCGCAGTAGCAGTTCTTCGTTGCGCAGTAGCAGTTCTTCGTTGCGCAGTAGCAGTTCTTCGTTGCGCAGTAGCAGTTCTTCATTGCGCAGTAGCAGTTCTTCATTGCGCAGTAGCAGTTCTTCATTGCGCAGTAGCAGTTCTTCATTGCGCAGTAGCAGTTCTTCATTGCGCAGTAGCAGTTCTTCATTGCGCGTAGCATTCTTCATTGCACAGTAGCTGTTCTTCATTGCACAGTAGCAGTTCTTCATTGCGTCTGCCTCGTATCGACAAAAAAATAAGATTGTCAATAATTTTCATGTGAAAACGGCTTTGCAGGTCACATACGGACCATTACCGAACTTAGGTCACTTTCAGACCAAAGCTCTTCAGAGAATCAACCGCGCTCCTTAAAGATGCTTAGGCTTTAACCTACTTCAAATGTTTATTTAGTTTGAAACTGGTATTAAAATCCCTTTCAAAAATAAACAAGACCTTTCTTTGATATTTGAATATCTGTTTCTTTTGTGATTAGTCTGAAACTTCACCTAGTCTTATCCTCAAAATATAAATTTACTGAACATAAAAACAACAAACGTTGAAGTTTTCTAACGCAAGATTGATTGGATTGATTCCGGTCTCGAGAGGTTTAGATAGTTTTCTTATAGTTATGAAACTACTAACAAGGTGCTCTACTTCGTAAAAGTGATGACATACAAGATTATTAATACCCGTATAACCTCCTGTAAATTCAAGACAAGATTAGGCTCCAAACGCTCTGAAGCCTAGGTTTGGTCATCCATTTTTAACACACAAATAAGTTTTTTGAGATCGCTGTTGAGCACCGTTTTTTACTTGCTCGATATTTCATGTGTTATCAGAGACTCTGACTTCGTAGTTTTCTAGTGTTAATGTAGAGGATTCAATCAAGTTTCAACTGCCGAGGAAGAATTTTCGAAGAAAACCTTCTTTGCTAAGGCAGAGGTTTGAATGCAAGTTCCCATTACTAAGACAGAGGTTTGAATGCAAGTTCCCTTTGGGAATGTAGAGGTTAGAATGCAGATTGCCTCTCTGAACGCAGAGGTATGAAAGCAGGTTTCCCTGTTTAAGATTGAGGTTTGAATGAATTCCCACATTTAAAATCCAATTTCAGTTTCAAAAATCGTATTAGCTAATTGGTATTACATTTTTTTCATATAAGAAAGTTTAACTCATCATTGAATCCTGTGCAATACTCTGATAAATTTATTAAATGAATATTTTCGACGTAACAGGATTTAAAAACTAGCCAGAGAGGTAATTAAAAATAAATTATATCTGCGAGCTTTAAGAGAGATGACGAATATGAATCTGGAAGATGAAACCCTTGAAGAATGAGGCAGAGAGGAGGACTGGAGGTGGAAAACAGTCCAGACTGGTTACCGATAATCCACTTGAAACGGAAATCATCAGCGGCATATTTCGTACTGGTAGGAAGGGAAACTGTCTTAATAAATCTAAAAAAATCATTAAGGATTTACCATAACCATATAACTTGGAAACCAATCCGAAATATATAGAATCTGCGTGAAGTCTTCATCTAGTCTGCGGGGATCCAGAGAATGACATCAGTCTAGTCTCAGAACTGAGAGGCATGATTTACCGTAGAGACAATATAACTTAACCCTCACGTCAGTTGAAGATAGAATAGTTAAGGGGAGACATGATTACCACCTAAAAAGTTCTGGTGAGAAATAAAAGAACGGAGAAGAATATATTATTGGTATTATTCGGACGCCCACAAGACACAGAAGCAAACTTGAGCACCAAAATCAGACACGAACGTATTAGAAAGATATTATTTGTGCCATAGTTAATTATCTATGACACAAATAATTATCCATAGATAATTAACTATGGCACAAATAGTTATTTATTAATAGTAGACTATTAATAATTAACTATAACAAATAGTTAATTATTAATAAATAATTATTATAAGTTAATCTGCCTCCTTCCCCTTTAAGGACCCACTCAAAGCGAAAAATGAAATAAATTTTATTAAAAATTTATTGAATAATAGTTACTATAAGGCACTCCAGCAAAAAAAAAATAAACTCTTTTATTTTTTGCACAATTTTTTTGTAACTTTCATAAATAGGTGATGTTCCACTTTTAACATTTTTTTACTTTTATTGAATTGAACAATCATAATAAATCTAAACTGTGTGTAAGTTAATTTATTCACTTGTGTTATTGATGTAAAAAAAATGCATTCCCAAATTGTGCATAAATCAAAGCATTTTACAAATTTAAACTCGAAGATTTATTCATCTATATAAAACACTTTCGACTGATGATAAAACTACACAAATACAATTTCAAATATAAATAATACAAAACTAAATGACTCAAAAAAAAATGAAGTTTTTTTTTACTCAAACTCGTTGACTGACGAGTCAAGTCAACTCGACTCAGTCGAGATTGAGTCGGCTGACAAGACTCAAAATTACTTGACTGACGATTGAGAGGACTGAGAGGCGGGACCAATACCGAAACCAACCACAATTAGTACAAACGAACGATTAAACACTGCCCGAATCTTGATCTTTGATTTAAAACACATCGA
>WNGS01165503.1:3522289-3536999 GCA_020271785.1 Procambarus virginalis | reverse complement strand
TATGCCGTTTCCGTTGGTTCTACATCACTGTTGGAACACACAACCGTTGGATTTCCGTTTGTAATACTGGCAGCACCAGAACCGTGGCTGGGTCTGCTGCGAGGTGTCTGTTGCGAGCATGGCTGTGTCTGCTCGCGAGTGTGTCTGTTGCGAGTGTGTCTGGGTCTATTGCGCATGTGTGTCTGGGGTCTGCTGCGAGTGTGTCTGTTGCGAGCATGCTTGTGTCTGCTGCGAGTAATGATTTGTCAAATATAAATGCTGTTATTAAAAGTTTCCCCCATTTTGTACCTGCAAAGTAACGTAAATTTTAGTTCACAAATTTAATCTTCTTGATAAACATTCACATAAGGCATTCACTTAAGACAGTTAAGCAAGTCCCAGCTGTGTCTGGTAACAAGTGATAGGATGAACAACCCAGCGGGTTTTCTTCCTATTGGGGAGTGTTAAACATGCTGCTATAGCATGTCAGGGCGCTTGATAGCTGGGTGGACAGCGCTTCGGATTCGTAGTGCTGAGGTTCCGGGTTCGATCTCCGGTGGAGGCGGAGATAAATGGGCAAAATGTTTCTTTCACCCTGATGGCCCTGTTACCTAGCAGTAAATAGGTACACGGGAGTTAGACAGCTGCTACGGTCTGCTTCCAGGGGAAGGAGGCATGGTCGAGGACCGGGCCGCAGGGAGACTAAGCCCCGAAATCATCTCGAGATAACCTCAAGAAGATGGCAGTCACACACTCAAAGGATGAGTGGCGCCGCCCAATATACTCGCCCCTCGGGGAAAAAAATTAAAAAAAAAATGAGATATCATTATCACGCGCAAAAAAAGCATCTCAACCACTTGGGGTGGACGGTAGAGCGATGGTCTCGCTTTATGCAGGTCGGTGTTCAGTCCCCGACCGTCCAAGTGGTTGGGTACCATTCCTTTCCACCATCCCACCCCAAATCCCGATCCTCTCCTCTTCCCAGTGCTATATAGTCGAAATGGCTTGGCGCTTTCCCCCCTGATAATTTCCTCCCTCATTCAAGAATTACAACACAGAAAAGTATCTCTCATCTTACAATTTTAACTCTTAAAATAGCCTCTCATCCAGGAATTATCACACGTAAAATAGCCTCTCATCCAGGAATTATCACACGTAAAATGGACTCTCATCCAGGAATGATCACACGTAAAATAGCCTCTCATCCAGGAATGATCGCACGTAAAATAGCCTCTCATCCAGGAATGATCGCACGTAAAATAGCCTCTCATCCAGGAATGATCGCACGTAAAATAGCCTCTCATCCAGGAATTATTACACGTAAAATAGCCTCTCATCCAGGAATTATCACACGTAAAATAGCCTCTCATCCAGGAATTATCGCACGTAAAATAGCCTCTCATCCAGGAATTATTACACGTAAAATAGCCTCTCATCCAGGAATTATTACACGTAAAATAGCCTCTCATCCAGGAATTATTACACGTAAAATAGCCTCTCATCCAGAAATGTTATTTTAAGCAACCTTTAGTGATGCATCTAACGAAATTTGAACAATCATTTTATTTAACGCATTTGTTAAGAGACTTAAAAGAGGAAAATCGGGGTTTACGCGCGTTCAAAGGCAAATTGTTCAGACATACAGAGTCTGTTGTAAATATTCACGTTCAGAATCTTTCCAAAGTATACACGATCAGATTCTGATCCATGAAGACCAAACCACAAACAAGATAATGAGCCGACGACGTTTGATTGATTTGTTGCCGCCGAAGGTGGCTAGTTTATTGTCCACCCCATACTCATCCTGTGAGCGGTAGCGCAAAAGCATTACAGAGGGCACAAAAGGTCTTTATCAGACCTCATCTTAGATTATTACATAAACAATTTCATCTATCCTTCACACGTTTTGGTCCGTCCTGGACCATTATGAAGTCGATTGTAGTATTGATCAATCAATACATTACCTAGAGCTAGGCGAGAATTTGACGTATAACAGGATTTTTTCAGGATAAAATGCGACTAAAAATATTATGTTATTGACTATACTGCCCCGAAATATTGACTTGTATTGACTATACAAATTTGTATAGCGATTTGTATTGACTATACAAATCGCTACAATACTCAGACTGGTCATTAATACACATCTGTCAAATCAACACTACCTTGCAGCAAAATTAACACGAAAAGGACCAAAAAGTCAGAATTCATCATTGAAAGTTGCATAACAAGTGGCAGCTGTATTAAGAACATCAACCAAACCACAGGAAGAGTTAAACGAGCCTCTAGTGACTTCAAGGAAGGAAGGAACTAAGAGAAAGCGCCAAGACATTACGACTATGTAACACTTGGAAGGGGTCAGGATTTGGGATGGGACGGGGGAAAGGATTTCAAGGAAAAGAAAGTTGTTTAACTACACGAATCTTATGTGCGCTCCTGTCTAGACTACTGTATCCAAGCATGGAGTCTTCATCTTCAGAAGGACATTTCTGCCTTTGAGAAAGTACAATAAAGAGCAACAAAAATCATACCAGAACTAAGTCGACTCTAATATCAGGAAAGTCTGAGGTCCACAGGACTGACAGGACAAACCGGACATGACAGGGCTGATATCATACAATTTTTTTTTAAATGTTCACCAAAATGGAGGCTATGTATCCAGACCACTTTTTTAAAAAAGAGTGGTTCTCTCTTTCTTTAAAACAACAGGAATGAAAGGACTTCTTCCTTTAATACAACAGGAGCGCCGGCTTCAAACTCAACAAGTCACAATGGAGGACAGAAAACTGAAGATGTTTTTTCACCCATAATGTTATAAAACTCATGGAACCGCCTACCTGCAGGAGCCGTAAATGCCAAGACATTACTGCAGTTCAATATTTACTTTGAACAAATTTTCAGGAAAAATAGGGGGACAATTAACAAGCCTCCGGCTTCTGTCCCCGTTGTGGGTACTATTTTTTTTTTTTGAGATATATACAAGAGTTGTTACATTCTTGTAGAGCCACTAGTACGCGTAGCGTTTCGGGCAGGTCCCTGGAATACGATCCCCTGCCGCGAAGAATCTTTTTTTTTTCATCCAAGTACACATTTTACTGTTGCGTTAAACAGAGGCTACAGCTAAGGAATTGCGCCCAGTAAATGCTCCCCGGCCAGATTACGAACCCATGACATAGCGCTCGCTAAATAGATGATGGCCTTCAGGTAAATTCTGGTAAAAAAAAAAATACGTGCTTTTGCAGCTTCGCATCGTCAAGAGAACTGAGGGCCTGATATTAGTCATCTTCATTGTGGCTAAGACAAAGGACCTCTTATCAGTCACCTTCACTGAACCAAACGATATCTAAGATTAGTCACCTTCTCTCTCTACAAAACGAAGACCAGAGATTAATACCATTCACTATACTGAACGAGAACCAGAGATTAGACTCAGAGATTTATCACTCGCGATTCAAGAAGCGAGGAGCAGTTATTTTCACCGTACCTACTACCTTCACCGTAGCCAGAAGTGAAGACCTACTCTGAGGTCCAGACCGAGGACAAAATATCGGACCATTTCAACGCAACAAGAATACGAAAAACGAAATGAAATCAATTTCCTGTGAGCATAGAGCCCTAGTCCGAAAACACTTTCCCATTTCACTTTTTCGTTTTAATGCAATTTTTTCAGCTGTTCCTTTGTACACTATGAGAAACATGGTTCTATCAAGATTCTTATCATTTATGGATTGATATTCAGTGCAGTTAGTAGTTGAACAGTGAGACGCAATGTAGGTTATTTTGCTTCTCATTTTGACTGTAAAAAAATACCTTCTGGCTTACTTTGCGTTATAATCAGGAATAATGTGAGATGCTCTTCTCTTTCCGTCTGTACCCAGGGCGTGAGGCTACAGACTCCAATACGCCTGTACCCAGGGCGTGAGGCTACAGACTCCAATACGCCTGTACCCAGGGCGTGAGGCTACAGACTCCAATACGCCTGTACCCAGGGCGTGAGGCTACAGACGCCAATACGTCTGTACCCAGGGCGTGAGGCTACAGACGCCAATACGTCTGTACCCAGGGCGTGAGGCTACAGACGCCAATACGTCTCTACCCAGGGAATGAGGCTACAGACGCCAATACGTCTGTACCCAGGGCATGAGGCTACAGACGCCAATACGCCTGTACCCAGGGCATGAGGCTACAGACGCCAATACGCCTGTACCCAGGGCATGAGGCTACAGACGCCAATACGCCTGTACCCAGGGCGTGAGGCTACAGACGCCAATACGTCTGTAACCAGGGCGTGAGGCTACAGACGCCAATACGGCTGTACCCAGGGCGTGAGGCTACAGACGCCAATACGGCAGTACCCAGGGCATGAGGCTACAGACGCCAATACGGCTGTACCCAGGGCGTGAGGCTACAGACGCCAATACGCCTGTACCCAGGGCGTGAGGCTACAGACGCCAATACGGCTGTACCCAGGGCGTGAGGCTACAGACGCCAATACGTCTGTACCCAGGGCGTGAGGCTACAGACGCCTGTACCCAGGGCGTGAGGCTACAGACGCCAATACGTCTGTACCCAGGGCGTGAGGCTACAGACGCCAATACGTCTGTACCCAGGGCGTGAGGCTACAGACGCCAATACGGCTGTACCCAGGGCGTGAGTATTCGCCATATTCAGCGTGAGTATTGACCAAGCAAGAAAGAAATATTATCCCAAAACTAGTGAGAATTGTCCAGGAAAGCAATGAAAATTTACCAACAAAACTAAGTATAAACGTATATTAAGTACAAGGATCAGAACTCGCCAAGCATTTACGCATTCACTGACGAAACATTTACATCTTTCAACAATAAAAGTGGCATAGTTTACTTTTATTAAGCAGTTTTAGGAGGATTCGAAGCTTCACAAAGGTTATTATTTTTGCTTATTATTTTTAGTTATTATTTTGGGTAATTATTTACAAACTCGTAATGCTTTAGAACTTATAAGCTGTTTAATATATATGTAAGCAAAGCTGCCGTGATTAGCGAAAGATGTAGATGTTTCGTAAGTTGCTCATAAAAAGCTTGGTGAATTATTGCCCTGGTACTTCATATTCGTAATCTTTGTCAATACTGACATCTCACCTGGTCCATATTTACTGCTTATATTACTGGACAATACTGCAGGGTTAGTAGGTCACCTTCTTAACGCATTAACCATATTAGTTGCAGGTTGTTTAGACTCTTCGAAAATATTTACCAAAGGTTTACCAGATTGGGGCCTGACGGCTGAGTGGATAGCGCTCGGTATTCGTAGTCCTAAAGTTCCGGGTTCGATCCCCGGTGGAGGCGGAAACAAATGGGCAGAGTTTCTTTCACCCTGATGCCCCCCTGTTCACCTAGCAGTAAAATAGGTACCTGGGAGTTAGTTGAACAGTTGCGACGGGTTGCTTCCTGAGGATATGTAACAAAAAGGAGGCTTGGTTGAGGACCGGGCCGCGGGGACGCTAAGCCCCGAAATCAAAATCATTTCAAGGAAAGTTCCGCGTCAACGTTAAAAGTGAGGCTTCAGTGGAAATAATCTACTCGGCTCAAGCAAATTACAGCAGTAAAAACTAGGTTCGAGAAAGGTTTTTGAATTCCGAAAACTTTGTCAAGTTCTCTAAGGTAATTTGCCGAACTGTTGCTCGCTGCTCTATGTTGCTAACTTGCTTTCCTGAACTTAAATAGTGATAAAAAATTATTTTTGGGAGGTTATGTTTTCTTTTGCAACTCGTCTTTTTAATTTGTCCAAGAGAGAAATTCGCGAGTTTCGGGCCAATATGTACTTCATATGTTAACCCTTTTTGTTTAGTTTCAATAAATAAATTATTTTCTGGCATTAAATGACACTTTCAGAAGCGTGAAATGTATTCTCCCATTTAACGAAGTTATTTTTTTACGGAGTTAATATTTTATCAGTAATAATAACTATTCAAAATCATTTTGTTAATCCCAATTAAGCTACGCTTGTCAATCATCTTAACCCATTTTTAATCAACTGTAATTCAATAACTTAAAAATAAATACTATTTCTTTCTTATCTCGAAGGACTGATTTATTGACGTCTTCAGCTATTCTTAGTTAATCAAAACACCCACAACCTTCACTCATTAATTAGTGAATCATTCATTAACCACAAGAGAGCTAAGCTTTACATTCTACCACATTCACTGGGATATATTAACTTCAAAATTCATTCGGTGTTTATGTATTAAAAGACGTTTACTACTAGTTTCAGAGTTTCTTGAAAGATTAAAAAAGACTTCATACCTGAATGATTTTATTCCAATTTATATTAATATGTAATTTCATCCTTTATCGTCATGAGTAACTTTCGATCGAGATAATATATTGTAACAACTTATAAACTTACGTTGATCTGTGCACAAATAGTTCTTTAATATCCAGTTGTAAAGATTTCGTAATATTTTCATTACAAATAAGGGAAAGCGATTTTGATATCTAGTGGCACTCTGGCAGTCACAGAGACTGCTCTTGAGGTTATCTTGAGGGTTTCTTGATATGATTTCGGGGCTTAGTGTCTCCGCGGCCCGGTCCTCGACCAGGCCTCCTTTTAAATAAACACCTCCAGCAAGCAGCCCGTGGCAGCTGTCTAACTCCCAGGTACCTATTTACTGCTAGGGCAACAGGGCTATCGAGGTGAAAGAAAATCTGCCCATTTGTTTCCGCCTCCGCCGGGGATCGAACCCGGAACCTTAGTACTACGAATCCCCAGCGCTGTCCACTCAGCCGTCAGGTCTCCTCTAATGGTATATGAACACAGCTAAAGCCTCAGGAAGAGTGGCCTAGTGTCGTTCAAAGGTCAAACTCAATAATAAATTAAGTTAAAAATTTATTTAAAAAATCGCATAGATTCATTCTTTCAAAAGCCCTAACCATCTGAGATGCTGACAGCCTGCTTCTTGGAGCACTGAGGATTCCAGTGTCAGTGATTGGCTGTTGTTCCAACCACTCTGTGAACGAGTTTGACTGCCGCACTCCTTGTGGCATGCCTTGAAGAGAGGATATTTTAGCAGAGATGAAATGGTTGTAACACAAAAAGGGTTACAACATTGGTTACATACAGGGTACAAGGCTGCTTGTCACAAGTTGTATAGCTCCTCCAGCTCCTCAGATGGCGGGCAGGAACCATGGCTGCAGTGAGCATCTCCTCTCTGGATCGCCACACTAAGGCGTTGAAAGCTTCAGAAGGCGGTGGTTGGGGTGCTGGTCCTGCGAGAGAGACCCATTTGGTTGTGCAGTTTGTGAAGCTGGGATCATGTACCCCTGCCTGTTGAACTAGGTGCTCAGGTAGGATTTCCTTCACCAAGTTGTCAGACGCCACTGAAGAGGACAGGAACGCTGGTACAGCAATTTGTGTTGCTGTGCGCACGCCGACCCCTGCGCCGAACGCCGGTGTCGTGTGTATATAATATATTATATTGTATCTGGTTGTGCTTATGTATTTATTTTTATCTGTTAGCAAAGCTATTCCAGCTGCTATGAGCTCATCCTTCTTCACATCCAGCAACATATAAAGCAACAGCAAATTCACCTCTGGCCAGTAGCACAGCTGCAGAAAACCAGCATTGATCGTCTCTCATACTGCCGTAAAACACGAACCAACTAGTACTGGTAAGGACTCGCCTAAACCCTCCAACTCGGCTAATTGCTTCCACCATCTCCGCCACACAATAGCTCAACAAACTCTTTATGCAAAACAAAAGTTTTGTTACGAAACCGTCCAGCATTGGTCTGATCTTTCCTTCGTCAACCATAAATCCATCTAAAGTGGGACCATTTTGCCATTGGAAAGTTAAAATGATAACATGGAGTTCTAGAACTTCAAGGTGATTTAAGGTGTAGGGAAACGGGTACTATTATACATATATATATCAGGATCATATATATATATATATATATATATATATATATATATAATATATAGGATATATATATCTATATAAATATATAATATATATATATAATATGTATATTAATACTATATAGGTATATAGATCTATATATATATATATAATATAATAGATATTAGTATAGTTTGGTAGCAGTCTTCCCTGTAGGATATATATTATTAAATATGACCTGAAAAAGTAAGAATAATTCCTAAACGGACGAATTTTCCCCTTCAATTGCCAGTATGTTTGGTGTTAATACTGGATAGACGGTTAAATGAAAACCAATGCACTCCAAAAGTCATTCTTTATATGATTTGCTAGTTGACGCGACACTTGAGCGGCGTTGTGCGTAAAACCGTATGACATTTGTCAAAGACTTTAGCTTAGTACCCATGGTTCGTGTTTCTGGTTTGTTCTCACCTCACCCCCAAACCATTGTAACATGTCCCCAACCTTCACCCAAATGCAGGTATAAAAAAAAAGCGTGGTTAACTCTGTGCAGTTATAGGTTTGTTCTGTGGTGTGTGGATCAACTGAAGTCGTTGAAAATGTAATAATTTTTACAAAACGCGCTCAAGGGTCGCGTCGGACTAAGAAATAAAGATTGAATTGGAGAAATTGGGTTTTTTTACCGTCATCAGTAAAACAAACATAAGGAAAAATGAGAAAAAGTGCGTGTTAGAATTATTAAATCTAACTTTTTCGGTCATAATTAAATATATATATTATCGACAAAGGAAGGACTGGCTACAAAATATACTAATATAGATATATATATTATATATATATATATTATATATATAGAGATATTATATATATATATATATAGATATAATAGTAATATATATATCTATATAATATATATATATCTAAGTATATATTATATATAATAGTATACGATATTATATATAGTATATATATTATATACCCCAGTTCCCTACACGTAACAATCCACCTTTGAAGTTCTAGAAGTCACTGTTAGCAGTAACTTCGGACAATGGCAAATGTGTCCCACTTTAGATGCATTATGGTGAGAGAAGATCATGAACAATGCTGGGACGGTTCGTACAAACGTTTGTTTGCAACAGGAGTTGCGCTTTGTGTGGCGAGCTGGGGGAAGCAATTAGCCGAGTTGGAGATTTAGTCGAGTTTCCGTTCCAGTAGTTGGTCGTGGTTACGGCAGTAGAGGAAAGCTCAATGGAATGTTGTCCTGCAGCTGTGCTACTGGCCAGAGGTGAATTTGCTGTTGCTTTATATGTTGCTGGATGTGAAGAAGGATGAGCTCAATAGCAGCCTGGAATAGCTTTGGCTAACAGATAAAAATAAATACATAGACAAAACCAGTACGTGTGTGGTGTGTGTGTGTGTGTGTGTGTTGTGTTGGTGGGTGTGTGTGGTGTGTGGGTGTGGTGTACTCACCTAGTTTGACTCGCCTATTGTGCTTGCGGGGGTTGAGCTTTGCTCTTTGGTCCCGCCTCTCAACTGTCAATCAACTGGTGGTACAGATTCCTGAGCCTACTGGGCTCTTCAATCTACATTTGAAACTGTGTATGGAGTCAGCCTCCACCACATGCCTCCTAATATGCATTCCATCCAGTTAACTCTCTGACACTAAAAAGTTCCTTCTAACGTCTCTTGGCTCATGGGGTACTCAGTTTCCACCTGTGTCCCCTTGAGTGTGGCCCACTGTGAAATAGTTTATCCTTGTTACCCCGGGTCCTCCTCTGAGTATTTGTAGGTTGTGATCATGTCCTCCCCTTACCCTTCTGTCCTCCAGTGTCAGTAGGTGCATTCCGCAGCCTTCCTCGTAACTCATGCCTCTAGTTCTGGGACTAGTCTAGTGGCATACCTTTGAACTTTTCCAGCTTGTCTTGTGCTTGACAATAGGTACGGACTCCATGCTGGGGCCGCATACTCCAGGATTGGTCTCCCATATGTGGGTAAAGATGTTCTGAATGATTCCTTACACACAGGTTCCTGAACGCTGTTCTGATGTTAGCCAGCCTGCGCATATGCCGCTCATGTTATTCTTGATAGTGAGGCTTCAGGAGACAGGTCTGTGGTGATATATCAACCCAGGTATCTTTCTCTCTTTGATTCTTTAAGTATTTCATCTCCCAAGTATTTCTGTATCTGTGTCTGTCCTGTTTCTCCCGCTACGTTCATTACATTCCATTTCTATGGGTTAGAACTCTCAACAGCCATTCCGTTGACCATTCCTCAGCTTGGTCTAGGTCTATCTGAGTAGCTCTAGTAATGTCATCCTCTGTTTTAATCCTCCTCATAATGTTTGGCGATCGTCACGCAAACATTGAGAAGAATACGAGTCTATGAGCCCTCTGGGAGATCATTTACGATATAGGGAAACAGATAGGTCCAATACGACCCCTGGGGACTCACTTGTAACGTCTCGCCAATTCGAGACGTTCCCACCCCTCACACTGAACTCTTTTGGCTCCTGTGCTGAGGATAGCTCCCTGTATCCAACGGGAGTACCTTCCCTTTCACTCCAGCCTGCATCTCAAGCTTTTTCACTAGCCGCTTGTGGGGCACTGCATCAAAGGCGTTCTGACAATCGCAAGACATATGCAGTCTGCCCCACCCTTCTCTTCCTTACCTTATTTGGTGTGTGTGTGTGTGGGTGTGTGTGTGGTGTGTTGTGTTATTGTGGTGTGTGTGTATATGTGTGTTATGTGTGTATTGTGTGTTGTGGTGGGTGTGTGTGTGTGTGTGTGTGTGTGTGTGTGTGTGTGTGTGTAGGTGTGTGTGTGTGGGGTGTTGTGGTAGTTCACGTAACACTCACACGTACACAGGATTGAAGGGGGGGAACAGTTGTACACGTGGAGATAAATTAGGATATAAAGGGGGGACCTGAGGAATAAGAATAGTGAGCAAAACCAGACGGATGAATAATAGTGGCACAAGGCTACGCAAGGAGGTCAGACCCGGCAGCCACCAAGACGATTACAAGGACAGACAGAAACACACAGATGACCGCATTCTTAACCGTCGCCTCGAGGAGTGAGATAGACATTATCATAAGAATTCACTCCGAGGGTATGCGATTAAAACCTTCTTTTTTTTGAGAATTGGTGGATGGGGAGCATAGAAGTGAGGGAGAGGGGGAAAAGTGGAAGGGACCGGAGGGTGGGGACAAGGGGTACTACAAGTATATACCAATCGAGTTGTTGCCTAGTAAGAACTGCTCAATAGCTCGGTGCCGGCATGTTTAATTGTCGAGCCTCACACGTGTGGGGGCCACGGTTTCGAATGTCTCCTAGAGCCCAGGTGAATGGAAATGGAATGTACGACAAATTTAGAAAAACATAAAACTACCATTAAAACGAATGCTGCGGTTATGTTATATTGTTGCTACTCAGAACAAAAAAATTGTCCTATTATATCACACGGGGCCTGATGGTGGAGCCGTATTCAGTTCACAGGTTCGCGATAAACCTGATGTTACTGTGATATTTGGGTGCCAAAGTTTTAAATAAAGGTGGGTTTTCATTCCTATTTCCCTGTTCTTTTTCACTTCTGTTTTACCGCACTGGTTTTAGTCCTGTTTTAATAACATTCTCTTGGATGGCGGATATAGAACTAAATGCTTCTCACAACGTGATATATATTTTAGTCACATACAGCATGAGGTTGACAGAGAGGAGACGTGAGGTGGGAAGAGGTTGGTACAAGTAGGTATTGACACCTCACAGTGTCAACTAGCGATTAGGTACAGCATGAAAGAACTCTTTGGTGGACTTATTCAATTTGCCTTTAACAGAGGTCAGGTAGATCGGTTTAGTAGGCGAGAAACAGGAGAAATGTACTCTATTTGGCACCAAGAACCGTCTTGGTTTCATTCATTTTCCTGTCTTAAACATCAGAAAACAACTTAAACGGTGTATGGTGTTTCGTCGTGTATTCATGAGATGCATAGCGGTAATAGGGTTGTTAGTTGGGTGTGAGCAGACGGCTTGAGACTGCTTGAATCTATAATGCCTCAACGATGTCCCGAGTCTTATCTATGTCGCAAAACAGCGCCCTAAATTACAACTTTGCCATCGTTTCTCCCAAACAGAAACCCTCTGCCCTTATCACCTGCATCATTCCCTGCCGTCCTCTTTGTCAGCTCTTGTCCCAAGCCTCCCACCCCCCCCCTCTTCTTTGCCTCTTGCCTCTCAATCGGCTGCCTCCCTCTCTCACACACACACAACTCACACCTTTACCCCGTTGTCCCCTCTTACCCCGCATCGCTATGGGACCAGCAGTTGCATGAAAATACGGTTGGATATGACGATTGACCTGTGGTTCCCCTGATATGAACTGACACTGACAACCGAAGCGCGCCTAGTCCCGGTGGGTACACGGATAAAAGGGCACGAGCACAAAAACACACTTCCACAAAGCGCATAGTCAGTGATAGTTTTTCTGCGTCTTGGTGTGAGTAAATAAATAACAAAGCAGTAATATCACAACATTTAAGGGGAACTTGTCTCTGGTTCGTTTTAAAATCTCGCTGCTGAAGAAGACGCGTCAATATAGTTAGAGAAAGGGAACAAAATGTCTTATTGAGAACAGGAGACCGCATCTCTAGTGACAAAGAGTGTCGTGGAATGAATTGCCTCGTTGATCACGTCACTGAGAAAAGCGAGCACCACAGCTCAAGGGCTTCTGGGCACGTAAAGGAAGTAAATGATCACGAGCAGCTTCACTGAAGCTTCACTGAAGCACAACAGCAGCTTCAGCAGCACCAAGTGAAGCCGTAAGTAGCGTACACAATGTCACGATAGCAGCCAAAGATGAACAAAAAAGAGGTTCACTAGTCTGTAAATTGTCTTTATGAAATTCCATAATGAAATGGATTTAATTACACACTAAACTTAGTCTACAGGTCTCTAGGGAGCAGAAGTGCGTCAGCCAGACATGGAAACCAGACCGATACACACAGACGTTTGTAAGAGAAATTTGCCATGTTTATGAGAACAAAATATATGTTAAAATATTATTTTTGTAAACAAATTTATTAGACGAGGGGATCGCAAATATTTACGTTGAATCTTAATAGCCAAGAACTAAGGAAGAATCAACAGAATGCAAGCACTACAAACCTTAGTAAAATTCGCAAAACCTTGCAATAAGCACTCAAATCAAGAGAGACGTGAGGAGACTAACTGAACAATGTATACTCTCCTTGGGATCGGCAATTAGGAGATAAGAGGATCGGCAAATTCCGTGGCTCCCCGCCTATTATGGAATCTTGACATGAACGAGCAGACCATGTTCGGCTGCTGAAGCGCTGAAGGAGACCACAACGAATACTTCATACCCAATAATCTCCTACGAGTTGGAGGTCATATCAGGCAACATCACCGGTAGACAAGGTTACTGAGGCAAAAGGAGATAAACAGACAAATTCAGTACGCTGGTACAACATGGGTGCAGCTGGTAATCCCAATCGTTGTGTACAAAGAGGAGGTTGCCTGCGGAGGGATCAGAAGAGTGCAACATAATCTTGGATAAATAATTTCATGGATTTTTTCAGGATGGAAACCAGTGTGTAGAGCAGCGGAGTTGCAGAATTGTGATGAGAGTGACGGACACCGCCTTGATCACTACCTGAAAGAATGTGAACAACTAAGAGTCATTAGAAAAATATGTGTCAGAATAATAAACCCTACATTTTTGAGTTAGGAAAATGCACTATTGTCAAATATAAATCTGTTATAAAAGTTTCCCCCATATTTGTACCTGCAAAGTACGTAAATTTTAGTTCACAAATTTAATGCTTCTTGATAAACATTCACATAAGGCATTCCTTAAGACAGTTAAGCAAGTCCCAGCTGTGTTCTGGTAACATAGTGATAGATTGCAGAACCCACGCGGTTTCTCCTTCCTATTGGGAGTGGTTAAACACTGCTGCTATAGGCCATGTCGGGCGCTTGATAGCTGAGTGAACAAGCGCTTGGATTCGTAGTGCTAGGTTCGGGGGTCGATCGATCCCGGTGGAGGCGGAACAAATGGGCACAGATGTTTCTTTCACCCTGATGCCCTGTTCCTAGCAGTAAATGTTACACGGGAGTTAGACACTGCACGGTCCTTGTCCTGGAAGGAGGCATGGCCGAGGACGCCGCGGGAGACTAAGCCCCGAAATCATCTCGAAGATAACCTCAAAAGATGGGCAGTCACAACTCAAAGGATGATGGCGCCTGCCAATATACGTCGCCCCCGGGAAAAAAATAAAAAAAACATAATGATGATATTATCACAGCCAAAAAAAAGCATCTCAACCACTTGGGGTGGACGGTAGAGCGATGGTCCTCGCTGTATGCAGGGTCGGTGTTTCGTCCCCGACCGTCCAAGTGGTTGGACTTGTACCTATTCTGTCCTGTTTTCCACCATCCCCACCCCAAATCCCGTCCTCTCCCTCTTCCAGTGCTATATAGTCGAAATGGCTTGGCGCTTCCCCCCTGATAATTTCCTCCCTCATTCAAGAGATTACACACACAGAAAAGTATCTCTCATCTTACAATTTTAACTCTTAAAATAGCCTCTCATCCAGGAATACAGAATACTCCATCAATTACACACGTAAAATAGACTCTCATCCATCCACGTAAAGCCACAGGAATATCGCACGTAAAATAGCCTCTCATCCAGGAATTGATCGCACGTAAAATAGCCTCTCATCCAGGAATGATCGCACGTAAAATAGCCTCTCATCCAGAATTATACACTAAAATACCTCTCATCCAGGAATTTCACACGTAAATAGCCTCCTCATCCAGGAATTTTACCTAA
>WNGS01165503.1:3481782-3500979 GCA_020271785.1 Procambarus virginalis | reverse complement strand
GTTTAAATGTAGATTATAGAGCCCAATAGGCTAGGAATCTGTACACCTGTTGATTGACGGTTGAGAGGCGGCCGAACCAAAGAGCCAGAGCTACACCCCCGCAAACACAACTAGGCGAGTACAACTAGGTGAGACCACACACACACCCCACACACAAACACACACACCACACACACACACACACACACACACACAACACACACACACACACACACACGATACACAACACACACACACACGCATACACACACACCGCATACACCACACACACACACACACACGCATACACACCACACACACCACACACACACGCATTACACACACACACACGACATACACCACACGCATACACACCACGCATACACACAACGCATACACACACACGCATACACACACGCATACACACACCACACACGCACACACACACCCACAACACACACCACACACACACACAACACACGATACACACACACACACCACACACACACACACACACACACAACACACACACACACACACACACACGCATACACACACACACACACACACACACGCATAACAGAACACCAGAGAGCAGGGGGAGATACCAGAGGGCCAGAATTGAGTACCTCAGAGTGAGGAGAGAAGCAGAGAGACAGTTTGAAAATGACATCGCGAGTAAAGCCAAGACCCACCAAAGCTGCTCCACCAGCCACATCAGGAGGAAAACAGCAGTGAAAGAACAAGTGATGAAGCTACGAAAAGCGGAGAACAGATACACAGAGAATGACAAGGTGGTGTGTGAAGAACTCAACAAGAGATTCCAGGAGGTCTTCAAGAACCAAAGAACAAGGAGAAGCCCCTGCACTAAATGAGGAGGTGGCAAACCAAGCAACCTTGAGGAATTGACCTCACAGTGATGAGGTCAAAAGTCGTCTGCTGGAGCTGGATGTGACAAAGGCTGTTGGGCCTGACAGAATCTCACCATTGATACTAAGGAAGGTGCAGAAGCACTAAGTATGCCACTCTCTATGGTGTATAACAGGTCACTGGAAACAGGAGACTTACCAGAAAGTTGGAAGACAGCTAACGTGGTCCCAATATACAAAAGGGTGACAGGCAAGAGGCACTGAATTACAGGCCAGTTTCCTTAACTTGTATACCATGCAAGGTAATGGAGAAGATCGTGAGGAAAAGGCTCGTAGAGCATCTAGAGGGAAATAACTTTGTAACGCACCACCAACATGGGTTCAGGGATGGTAAATCGTGCCTCACAGGTTTAATAGAATTTTATGACCAAGCAACAAAAATTAGGCAGGAAAGAGAAGGGTGGGCCGACTGCATTTTCCTGGATTGCCAAAAAGCGTTTGACACAGTACCGCACAAAAGGCTGTTAAAAAAGTTGAAGCAACAGGCAGGAGTAAAAGGAAGGTGCTCCAGTGGATAAGGGAGTACTTAAGCAACAGGAAACAGCGAGTAACGGTGAGGGGGGAGACATCAGAGTGGCGAGATGTCACCAGCGGAGTCCCACAGGGCTCAGTACTTGGACCCATCCTGTTTCTAATATATGTGAACGATCTTCCGGAGGGTATAGACTCATTCCTCTCAATGTTTGCTGATGATGCAAAATTATGAGAAGAATCAAGACGGATGAAGATAGACAGAGACTACAGATGACCTGGATAAGCTGGAGGAATGGTCTAGAAATGGCTGCTAAAGTTCAACTCGGGAAAGTGTAAGGTGATGAAATTAGGAGAAGGGAGCAGGAGGCTGAACACAAGGTATCATTTGGGAGGGGAAATCCTACAAGAGTCAAATAGAGAGAAAGATCTGGGGTTGATATCACACCGAACCTGTCCCCAGAAGCCCACATCAAAAGAATATCATCAGCGGCATATGCTAGACTGGCCAACATAAGAACTGCCTTTAGAAATTTGTGTAAGGAATCTTTCAGAACCCTGTATACCACTTATGTAAGACCAATCCTGGAGTATGCAGCTCCAGCCTGGAGTCCATACCTCGTTAAACACAAGACAAAGTTAGAGAAGATTCAGCGGTATGCCACCAGGCTCGTCCCGGAACTGAGAGGATTGAGCTACGAGGAAAGGCTAAAGGAGCTGAATCTCACATCCCTGGAAAACAGAAGAGTAAGGGGAGACATGATAACCACCTACAAAATTCTCAGGGGAATTGACAGGGCGGACAAAGAGAAACTCTTCACCACGGGTGGGACACGAACAAGGGGGCACAGGTGGAAACTTAGTACCCAGATGAGCCACAGAGACGTTAGAAAGAATTTTTTCAGTGTCAGAGTAGTTAATAAATGGAATGCATTAGGCAGTGATGTGGTGGAGGCTGACTCCATACACAGTTTCAAGTGTAGATATGATAGAGCCCAGTAGGCTCAGGAATCTGTACACCTGTTGATTGACAGTTGAGAGGCGGGACCAAAGAGCCAAAGCTCAACCCCCGCAAGCACAATTAGGTGAGTACAATTAGGTGAGTACACACACACACACACGCACACACACACACACACACACACACACACACACACACACATACACAACACGCATACACACACACACACACACACACACACACACGCATACACATGAGAGGTATGAGCTACGAGGAGAGACTACGGGAATTAAACCTCACTTCGCTGAAGACAGAAACGTTAAGGGGGACATGATCACCACATTTAAGATTCTGAAGGGAATTGATTGGGTAGATAAAGACAGGCTATTTAACACAAGGGGCACACGCACAAGGGAACACAGGTGAAAAACTGAGTGCCCAAATGAGCCACAGAGATATTAGAAAGAACTTTTTTAGTGTCAGAGTGGTTGCCAAATGGAATGCATTAGGAAGCGATGTGGCTGTTTAACACACACACACACACACGCATACACACACACACACACACACACACACGCATACACACACACCAACACACACACACGCATACACACACACACACACACGCATACACACACACACACACGCATACACACACACACACGCATACACACACACACGCATACACACACACGCATACACACACACACGCATACACACAACACACACACACACACGCATACACACGCGCACACACACACACACACACGATACACACACATATGCCAGGTTGGCTGACATAAGAACGGCCTTTAGAAACTTGTGTAAGGAATCTTTCAGAACATTATATACCACATATGTCAGACCAATCCTGGAGTATGCGGCTCCAGCATGGAGTCCCTATCTAGTCAAGCATAAGACTAAACTGGAAAAGGTTCAAAGGTTTGGCACACATATGCCAACCTGGCATATGCCAGGTTGGCTAACATAAGAACGGCCTTTAGAAACTTGTGTAAGGAATCTTTCAGAACATTATATACCACATTTGTCAGACCAATCCTGGAGTATGCGGCTCCAGCATGGAGTCCCTATCTAGTCAAGCATAAGACTAAACTGGAAAAGGTTCAAAGGTTTGCCACCAGACTAGTACCCGAGCTGAGAGGTATGAGCTACGAGGAGCGACTGCAGGAATTAAACCTCACTTCGTTGGAAGACAGAAGAGTTAGGGGGGACATGATCACCACATTCAAGATTCTCAGGGAATCGACAAGGTTGATAAAGACAGGCTGTTTTAACACAAGGGGCACACGCACTAGGGGACACAGGTGGAAACTGAGTGCCCAAATGAGCCACAGAAATATTAGAAAGAACTTTTTAGTGTCAGAGTGGTTGACAAATGGAATGCATTAGGAAGCGATGTGGTGGAGGCTGACTCCATACACAGTTTCAAGTGTAGATATGATAGAGCCCAATAGGCACAGGAAACTGTACACCTGTTGATTGACGGTTGAGAGGCGGGACCAAAGAGCCAGAGCTCAACCCCCGCAAGCACAACTAGGTGAGTACAACTAGGTGAGTACACACGCATACACACACACACCCGCATACACACACACACACACACGCATACACACAGACGCGCATACACACACACACACACGCATACACACACACACACACACACACACACACACACACACACACACACACACACACACATCCATGGTATAATGGGGCATGTATGGAAGCGAAGAAACTGAACAAAAGGGCATGGAGGAACTTCCGGAATAACAAAACACCAGAAAGCAGAGAGAGATACCAGAGAACCAGGAATGAGTACGTCAGGGTGAGAAGAGAAGCAGAGAAAAGTTTTGAAAATGATATAGCAAACAAAGCCAAGACCGAACCAAAGCTACTTCACAGTCACATCAGAAGGAAAAAAACAGTGAAAGAACAGGTATTGAAACTTAGAACAGGCGAGAACAGGTATACAGAGAATGACAAAGAGGTGTGTGAAGAGCTTAACAGAGGTTTCAGGAGGTCTTCACAATGGAGCAAGGTGAGGTAACTGCGCTAGGAGAGGGGGGTGTAAACCAGGCGGCCTTGGAAGAGTTCGAAATTACGAGAGAGGAGGTCAAGAGACACCTGTTGGATCTGGATGTGAGAAAGGCTGTTGGTCCAAACGGGACCTCACCATGGTATTGAAAGAGTGTGCAGGAGCACTTTGCTTGCCACTCTCCATAGTGTACAGTAGGTCACTGGAGACGGGAGACCTTAGCAGAAATATGGATGACTGCTAATGTGGTCCCAATATACAAAAGGGTGACAGACAAGAAACAAGACAGACACTGGGAGACAGAAGAGTTAGAGGGGACATGATCACCACATAGAAGATTCTCAGAGGAATTGATAGGGTAGATAAAGACAGACTATTTAACACAAGGGGCACACGCATTAGAGGACACAGGTGGAAACTGAGTGCCCAAATGAGCCACAGAGACGTTAGAAATAACTTTTTCAGTGTTAGAGTAGTAGAGAAATTGAATACATTAGGAAGTGATGTGGTGGAGGCTGACTCCATACACAGTTTCAAGTGTAGATATGATAGAGCCCAATAGGCTCAGGAACTGTACACCAGTTGATTGAACCTAGAACAGAAACCACAATACCTCCAATAAAATTATATTACAAATCAACCATGCACAGTGAACATATAAAAGAGGAAAGAATAATGAAAGAAATAATCCGTAAAGGAGTAAAAAGCACTACGCCTATCCAAACATAACCTGACAATATTCTATAAAACCAAGAAGACTTCCGAACTCCTTATCAAAAACAGCCCGAAGCCGACAGAGAACCCTCTACAGCAGTCAAGCGTTGTATACATGTACACTTGCCCCCACGAAGGATGTAACCTTCAATGTAAGTACATAGGTATGACGTCGACCAAGCTGACGAGGCGTTTGACATGCCATCTTCAATCTGGTGCCCCTAGGAATCACATGAGACAAGCCCATGACATCACCCTAACAAGAGAATGTTGAACAAGAATACATGCATAATAGACAGAACCCAAGATGCAAGAAGATTACAAATTCTTGAAGCAATTCACATAAGAACAGAACAACCTACCATGAACACCCAAATCACGGAACTATTTACTCTTCCCACAATGAGAGTAAGGACAAGACCAGAACATAACGATGCCAACACAGAAGACAATGTCCAACATAACAGGCCAATTACACTGGATTAATCTTTGTATGTAGATGCCAGCTGCTTCGTATGGGCCAATAGGCCTTCTGCGGTTACCTCTATTCTTATGTTCATATGTTTCACCCCATTTATCCCCTATGTATCCCCTATGTATCCCCTATGTTTTCACCTTTATTGTTTTATCACCTGACCCAGTGCGGGTATATAATCAAACCACATTGTAACATTTCCTCACTGAGAATGAACCATGGAGGTTCGAAACGTCGTGCAAATTGTTTAAATAAGTGTAATACATTCTATAGTAATCCACATCTTTTCTTCACCCAGAATTACGAAAATGAGTTTTGGAGAACTCCTATTTCAGCTAAGCCCTGATGCTAAGAAAATAGTTAGAGGGATAGAAGCCCTAAATCAGAAGATAGTAAATACAGAATATGCGGTCATATTCAATGAGACATATATATATATATATATATTTATATATA
The DNA here is from genome assembly GCA_020271785.1 of Procambarus virginalis. Classification (NCBI taxonomy): domain Eukaryota; kingdom Metazoa; phylum Arthropoda; class Malacostraca; order Decapoda; family Cambaridae; genus Procambarus; species Procambarus virginalis. Next base: position 3,494,938 of record WNGS01165503.1, on the reverse strand, counting down.
TATATATATATATATAATATATATATATATATATATATATATATACACACACACACACACATATACCAAAAGAATAGGGGTGGTAGAAGAAAATATCAAAGTGTTCAGTGAGGATCCACAAGGTCTTCTCTGAGTACTCATTTTCTTCTCCGAGGCTATGGGTCCCTACACTTGCACCAGAGGTGGTACCCGTTTTAGGTGTAAATATATAATTTATATATATATATATATATATATATATATATATATAATATTTATATTCATTTATATATAATAGGGGTACACCTCTGGTGCAATTGAAGGGGGACCCACACCCTCGAAGAAGAAGAAAAAGAGTACTCAGAGAATTCCTTGTGGATCCTCACTGAACACTTTAATCTTTTCTTCTACCACCCATATTCTTTTTTATTAATTTTGTTTTATTTTATTTTATTGCATTACTGCAGTTTACAGAGAACATACACATAATTATTATTTTTTCAGTCTTATATTTTGCGGTTATATGTATGCACTTCCAAAAAATGTGTATATCCCTATCAATCATTGAATTGAAATAATCCCCCATGAAGAAGAACTAGTTAAATATGTTTTTAATTCAACCTAAATGGCAATTAGAAAACTATTATATATATCCCTCTTTTATTTTGGTCATTGTAAGTAAAACTTTGTAATTAGAGCAATTAGTGCCGAGAATACCATTACACAGTAATTAGCATTGTGTGGAAGTCATTGAACAGTGACTGTTGAATCTGATATACCATTATCAGGTTTTAAACGACAAATACGTCGGAAATATATCATGTGGAAATGTGTAATTTTAATTTGGTTAGAGAACGGTAGACTAGAGTATACTTAGGTGTATATCTCATACTTTTGGTAATTATGATAAGTAATTAGGGAGGTTTATAGACACTCTGATATAATTCAGAGTAATTATCCCCGATATTATATCATTGTCACTATCAGTTATCATTGGCATTATCACTATTAATTAGCATTGTAATTATGACACTCAATTATCACTATCAATTATTGTCATTAAAACTAAAAATTATCATTGTCACTATCAATTGTTGTCATTAAAACTAAAAATTATCATTGTCATTATCACTATCAATTATTGTCATTAAAACTAAAAATTATCATTGTCATTATCACTATCAATTATCAATGTCATTAACAACATCATATCACCATCCTTAACTATGGCAAGCATCGACACGCCCTCTTCCAGCCACTAGTACACTCTCACCATCTACCACAACTACTCGTTTCCAAGCAACCATCATTATTTTCACCATTCGCATTGGTCATCAGACTGACACTCTCCTTCCGTGTCACCATCAATAATATCAACCCACCACCATCGATTTCACTATCTCCATCACGACCCCCCGCTCACTGCCACCATCACCACTGACTCTTACTCAATAACACATCTCTAACCCTGTCCATGGAGGACAGAAGAAAATGTATATATGCTGGTTAGCATTGTAAATGTGTGGCCACGTCTGTGGTAGAAAATAATATTAATAAAACAAAAACGCAATTCTAAAAAGGTTAAATTTAACCAAGCTATTAAGGTGTTCTTGTTAAATATCGGTATAGCTACGTCTAACTGCGTCTGCGTTAAATGGTCTTGTGCCAACATGTGTAATAGAACTTCATGTTTTGTTAAGGCACTTTTGAAGAACAAATCCACAAGGGCCGTGACGAGGATTCGAACCTACGTCCGAGAGCATCCCAGTAAGTAAGTAATTACCCAAAGAAGGCACCAAACCGGGAAGGTTATGTAGCACCAAAGAGAGCATCCCAGACGCAGCCTTAATCGACTGAATTATGACATGGTCAAAAGAATTGCAACCAGAAGTTTACTGAACTTACTTGGAACCTGCAGCTTCTCCTGCAGCACTTTTTGAAGATTTTTTGCTGTGTGTTCCACACTATAAGCATAAATATATTAATCTTGTGTGAGAATCAACGCAATATCCCAGTTATGTATAATATTCAACAACTTTTACTCCTTTTATTTTCGACTTTTTTGTGTCCTAAATAAATGAACAGATGTTCCTCAGAGGAACATCTGTTTCACGCAGGTCGGCGTTCAATCCCCGACCGTCCAAGTGGTTGGGTACTGTTCCTTTCCCCTCTGTCCCATCCGAAATCCTTATGCTGATCCCTTCCCAGTGCTATATAGTCTAATGGCTTGGCGCTTTTCCCCTGATAATTCCCATTCTTACTGATGGTAAAGGTAAAGTTATTAAGCAACTCTCGCTCATCACAATCACGATGATGCTATAGTGAAACTCTTCACTATATTTGTCATAAAACTCACCATTTGTTCTTAATAGTGGCATCATTATTTACCGCCTCGTCAGAGTGCTTGATACTATTCGTGTATTCTCTCGTTCAAGTTGAAGAGCCAACCAAATTGTTATAGAGTTAAAATGGTTGTAAATATGTACCTGGTTGTAAATATCCTCTTGGCCTGGTGGCAAGGCGACTGCCTGATGATTGTGGCTTCTCCTGATTGTTGATGCTTCTCCTGATTGTTGATGCTTCTCCTGATGATTGTTGATTCTCCTGATTGTTGATTCTCCTGATGATGTTGCTTCTCCTGATTGTTGCTTCTGATGATTGTTGCTTCTGATGATTGTTGCTTCTGATGATTGTTGCTTCTGATGATTGTTGCTTCTGATGATTGTTGCTTCTCCTGATGATTGTTGCTTCTCCTGATTGTTGATTCTCCTGAGGATTGTTGCTTCTCCTGATGATTGTTGCTTCGCCTGAAGATTGTTGATTCCTAAACACTCAGTGATAAAGCACCGTTTTTATTTTCCATCCTCATGTTCCAGCACTAAGTCTGTCGTTAAATCCCTTCCAAGTGCTATATAGTTTTATTGGCTTGGCGATTTCCCCTGATAAGTACCTTATCTCAGTCCATTCACCTGGGCATTAGGAGACTCGAACCGTGGACCCCACGGTGTGCGAGGCCGAAGCTTTATCGACCGAGCTACTGAGTCGTCTTAATAAGGAAAGTTTCTAGACGCAGCATCCTGCTGCCAAACTGGAATTTTTAACTTTGCTTGACTACTACTGAAGCTCAGAGGAATTAGTGAGGAATTTTATTTATACCTTATCTCACATTACCAACTAGACAGACATCTGCTATCGAGAGTGAATTTTGCTATTGATATCATACCTTACTACTGTGATTGAGGTGATGCAGTAGATTCTAGGTTTGAGACAGTAATGGTCACTATTGGTACAGTGAGACTCAGTGGAATTATCCCGTCTGTAGAGTACTGTAGCTCTCTGATCACCTGCCGGGTGGTGTACTGCTTAGCGCCTGGTGTTATAACATCCACTACGGGCTCACCATAGCCCGTGCTACTTGGAACTTCTTGTTCCAGGTAGCGAATCTTCAACAACAACAACAGCAGCAGCAGCCTGGTGTTAGGTAGCTCACGTATGGCATTAATTCTCCCTGTTTGATGTGGATGGAGCTGGACCTGAATTCCGTAATTCTGTTGATTTTTCCTTACGATTACCGGTAATTTACCCAGCCACTTGGGCTGGACGGTAGAGCGACGGTCTCGCTTCATGCAGGTCGGCGTTCAATCCCCGACCATCCAAGTGGTTGGGCACCATTCCTTCCCTACCCATCTCATCCCAAATCCTTATCCTGACCCCTTCCAAGTGCTATATGGCCTATATAGTAACCCTATCAAGAGGTTTCCTTGAAGTGCTTCCGGGGCTTAGCGTCTCCGCGGCCCGGTCGTCAATCAGGCCTCCTGGTCACCTTTCATGCAAACTGCACCTACTGTCAAGAAGAAGAAGAAGTGGTGGTGCTCAATCACCTCTATTGAGGTGCTCAATCAGCTTAATTGAGCGAGGTGGTGCTTGCATACATGATGCCAGATATTCTCTATTGAACCGCCTTTTGCTGGCATTCACTTCGTTAAGCAACTGCACACTATTTTTTTGCAAGATAAAGCAAATTTGCAGTTCTTTCACCTAAATCTTACCTCCTATCTCGGAAGATTTGAATCCTGTCTCCGCTAATGGTAGTGGGGGGATTTATTGCCAATGGCGGTAAAATTCTCTGATTTCCGGAGATTTTTATTCCTAGTACCTTGTGTCCTGTTTAGTCAGCAGTTATGTGACTGAACGAGTTGTTTCCTTGAGGGAAGGGTAGTTACGAGCTGTGGGGGGGGGGGGTAGTTGTCACCGTGGGTGGTGGTCGTTATCTCCCCTGAGATGGTGGTAGTTGTTATCACATAGGTTTTCAGATCAGGTTTTCTCTCTCAGACTGGAGTTCTCTTCAGTTTTTTTCTGCTTGGAGAAAATCTCACCTTGAGAGAGATGGAGTCGCCTTTGGAGAGTTCTTCCTCAACAGATAACTTCTCCCTCACTTCATTGAGTGTTTTTCTCCTCAGTGTTTTTTCTGTTTTTTTTTTTTAAATTATTCATGCCTCATCAAGTTATTCTCCCGTTTGTTGCCGAGATTTTCTCCTCATATTTTCTTGCGATTATTGAATTTTTTGTGTTATTTGATCTGTGTTTTAACCTTGTCTAGAAACCTGTCTAGAAGAGCGCAAGATCTTGTTGCATTGCTTCCTTATAGGTGTCTGCCAGGAAAGTTTTTAGAAGGTGTCAGGGAATTATTATTCACGTGGCAAGGCTAAGATATGGCCAAGCTCTTCTTCTCCTCTCAGAATTTTCAGGATTTCCATTAGCATTAGAATTTCTTCCCGGGCTGCGACCGGGACGGATATTTCACCTGAAGATCACGTATCGAAAGTATTATCTTATTCGTTCTTGTTTATCTTGTTTATCAAGATAAGCAAAAACAAATGGGTTTTCGTGGACTGTTTTTCGTGGGTCTGTGTTTTTTTTCGTTATTGACATTCTTGTTTGCAAACTAGAACTGCACTTCTGCTGTTCAGTTATCTGTAGATACAGGAAATTTGTTATTTTTTAATAATGTGCATTTACCAGATGTAAGGTTTGTTGAACCGTCAACATTTGTTGGTCGCCATCTTGTAGCCAAAATGCGTTCCCTAAGTTGTGGGTTTGAGGCGATAACATGAGTGAACATTCTCTGTTCGTGTGAAGGTACTAGCTATATGGCTGTTGAAATTACTCATTTTATTTTGTAGCTTATTCTCCTGGGTGTGAGTTTTAGAGAGATAATGCTTGATGAGTTATAAGACTTTTTCTGAAAACGTATTGATGACCCTTATCTGTTCAACGTTGAAAAGTCTGGATAAACGCAAAAAGTCATGTACATTAGGTTTTCCTATTGAATAGACTTGATTAAATAGACTATAGACTATTCAGTAGACAATGTACAATAGAATTCAATTCAACCTGCTCTGAATTTTGGTTTCACAACTTTAGATAGAACTCTTTCTAGTAGAACATGTTCTTGAGTAATTTAGATGCAAAAATAATGAATTTAGTCATACCTAAATAAGTAATGACAAATAATAGCAACTAAATAAGTAATTTAGATGCACAAAGATAATCAAACTAATTACAATCATTATCACATTACATTTTCAAGCACAGTTCACTTATATATATTTTCTCTAATACTCTTGGAATTGGACACATCAGCATTACACGATTATTAATTTTCTTACGGATATTTTATAGTTTCCATTCTACATAAGAACCTTATCCATTAACAGGGTGAAGAAACACTTAATCTTTTCATTTTATATTATCCACGTTTCGTCAGCACTATGGCATCTTCAGGTGTATACACTTAACACTTCGGATATATATATATATATATATATATATATATATATATATATATATATATATATATATATATATATATATATATATAATACAGCACGAAGAGTAAATTTCGTCCTGTTCTGTTACAAAAGTCTCTCTCTTTTTACAATCTTGTTTGTTTAGTGAGGAACGTGGCCGACAGCACGCGCCGGGAGGACCAGGTTACTTATTATATAAAGGATGAATAGAAAGCTTTTCTTTCAACACGTAATAAGTCATTTTTTTTCATGTTGCTTTATATTATTTAAAGCACCCCCCCCCTAACTTTAAGTAGTTGCGTATATGCTTTTATATATCAACATTTTAATATGATTATCATTATTTTGGTGGTAATTGTTACATATAGAAGTAGTTAATATACTGTTTTTGCGTCGTTTAAGCCATCATCTTCACAAATGTCATACAGTCCACTACGGGCTCACCATAGCCCGTGCTACTTGGAATATTTTGTTCTAGGTAAGGAATCTTAAACAACAAAACATTCACAATGGTCGTTTGGCGTTGTGATAAGAACCTTAGATTAAACTTCAGTGCAATGCAAAAATTATAAACATTTATAAATATGTTAAGTCAACGATTGAAACACTGTAGCGATTACACGTTTATTAAATAATCCAGTTATTTGTTCCTTTCAACTAACTACCTAAATTCAGTCCAACAATTACCCAGGTCTTTCCTAAATATTAAGATATGTAGTTAATTCCCAATGGTTTTCAATATTATATTGACATATTTAGAGCTTTAGGAGACTCGAACCGTAGACCCCACGCATGTGAGGCTGATGCTCTATCGATCCTGCTATTGAGTCGTCTTAATAAGGAAAGTTTCCAGAAGCAGAATCCTCCTGCCTAAACTGTTCGAGGTTCGAGCCTCCTAGAGCCCAGGGGCCAGATTAACGAAGCAGTTACCCAAGTACTAACGAACGTGTACATCTTTTCTCAATCTTTGACGACTGTTTAAATATATTAAACAGTTTACAAGCATGAAAACTTGCCAATGAACTGTTGTTATTGTTATAAACAGCTTCCTGGTGCTTCGGAGCTCATTAACTGTTTCATATTTGTAAACAAAGCCGCCAATGATTGAGTAAAGATGTACAGGTTCGTAAGTGCTTGCGTAACTGTTTCGTGAGTCTGGTCCCAGGTGTATGGATTGTTTATTTCCAAGGAAGTGTGGACGACAATAGATTTCCATCCCCTTCATTATGCCCATCATCGATTTGTATTCATCAATCATGGTTTGATTGATGAATTTAAGCAAACTAAATTAAAGTAATGTCAAGCAAATTAAATTAATGAATTTAAGATTGATGAATTTAAGCAAATCTGCAAAGAATTGATTGATGAATTTAAGCAAATCTGCAAAGAATTGATTGATGAATTTAAGCAAATCTGCAAAAAATTGATTGAGTAATTTAAGCAAACCTCTTGGTTTCTCAGCTGGTCTTGAGAATGTAAATAAAGATTTTGTATTCTTTCTTTGCAAAGGAGGGTTCTAATTCCAAAGATTACCTTTGTCGTCATTGAACTCGTTCAAATGAATTTATGTCCATTGTATGCTGTTCAAAACTGAACTGTATGTTCAGAAATAGCACTTACATGGGTGAAATAAAGTTGAATAATAATAGATGTCTAATTGCTAATTATTCTAGAAATTAATTACAGGATTCAATTGGATTTAATCCTTACAGTTTTGCATAAAACTTTTGGCTTCCTTCCCTACCTATTTCGGATTTTTTCCGCATTAATATTTTGCAGTTTGAGTTTTTTTTTATTTTTATTTAATATTTATATTTTGCGTTATTATTGTCTACCACAGATGTGGCAGTTTTGGTTCTTCTCCCTAAAGTAATTTTATCATACACAGCTTTTCCATTCTATGGTAAATGTGATTTCCTTGTGATCACTGTGTCTTAGCTCATTTCCTACTGAGATGGTGTCCTGGTGTGTGTCTGGTTACACCAAGTTCAAAATTTGTTCATGCTAGCAACATAATTTTGTTTAAGGAAGCAGCCATAAACTAATTGTAAAAAATCAGTGTCATTATTCCCTGTTTTTTTTGTTTTGCTTTTGGCAATTTACAAAGACAAATTCTAAGCCCTTGATAGGTGAACATTCCCTAAACATTCCTTCAGTTGCAATGTTCTCAGCTGTCAATGATGATGTTGTTGCATGTGATGTGCAATATTTGTTTAATGGGCAATTTAGTACAATTTCTTTAGACAGCAAATAATTTTCAACTCCCCCTATTTGGATGGGTGGTTACTATGGGAGTTCTCTCTCTCCCTTATTCTTTACTAACTCAATGGCTGTCTTGTATCTGTGTTTTAGTGACTCCAATCTCACCCTACTAACCTGTATATGAATCATGTTGCAAATAATATCACAATCACCTGCTTCCAGAGAGCAAAACCTTTCATCTGTTTTCCGTATCTCTGGCACAGAGGGCGAGGGCCCCCACAGGTGTCTGGGATCTGAAAGGCACAATGCAGCAAGTTTTCATATACATGTAAATCTACGAATGAATTAAGAGTGTGACACATGAGGAAAAACATTACGTTATAAAAATATATATATATATAAATCTGCCTGCGTATCTTTCTCCATTGAGAAACGATGTTTATGCTTCAAATACATTAGAGTCGTGTAGTAGAAACATTGGTATATTGGAATCTGTATGTACCGGGTACTCAATTTTGTGATATGAGGATCTTGCCAAAGGCTTCGCTTGATTACATAATATGTCAGGGAAATTCATGCATGGGGGGCAAGCAATTTATTCCACACCAGCCTTACGTTGATATGAACAGACAGTTTAAATACAACGGTGTTATTCCCTGACAGGGACATACGTGCACCTCTTGGCAAAGGTGTAATTCCTATGAAAGATAGCTTTTTTTTAATGAATAGGCTGAATATTATTAAGGTACTCTTCTCTAAGATGTACAGACGATTTGTTTCAACGTGTGAAGATGAGCTGAGATAAGATAGTGCGTGCGAGATAAGATCTTTTTAAGGAGTGAGCAATCATTTTCATTTCTCATATTTTTTTTGCCTCTTGTAGAGATGAACATCTAATTTGTTCTGTCTGTAACTTTCAACTTTCTTTCCTAAGTTTTTTCAACACCTTCCGTGCCATGACTGAAAACTCGTTACAGGAAGAAACTTGAAGAAATTCATCAGAGAACAGAGAACTGAGAACAAAGAGCCCTGGGAACACAGGTTTTTCAGTGACGGTGTTCTTCAGTAGGTGGCTGAACCTCTTCAGTGGCTGCCTGAACTTCTTCAGTGGCTGTCTGAACCTCTTCAGTGGCTGCCTGAACTTCTTCAGTGGCTGCCTGAACCTCTTCAGTGGCTGCCTGAACCTCTTCAGTGGCTGCCTGAACCTCTTCAGTGGCTGCCTGAACCTCTTCAGTGGCTGCCTGAATCCTCTTCAGTGGCTGCCTGAATCCTCTTCAGTGGCTGCCTGAATCCTCTTCAGTGGCTGCCTGAATCCTCTTCAGTGGCTGCCTGAATCCTCTTCAGTGGCTGCCTGAATCCTCTTCAGTGGCTGCCTGAATCCTCTTCAGTGGCTGCCTGAATCCTCTTCAGTGGCTGCCTGAATCCTCTTCAGTGGCTGCCTGAATCCTCTTCAGTGGCTGCCTGAATCCTCTTCAGTGGCTGCCTGAATCCTCTTCAGTGGCTGCCTGAATCCTCTTCAGTGGCTGCCTGAATCCTCTTCAGTGGCTGCCTGAATCCTCTTCAGTGGCTGCCTGAACCCTCTTCAGTGGCTGCCTGAACCCTCTTCAGTGGCTGCCTGAATCATCTTCAGTGGCTGCCTGAACCTCTTCAGTGGCTGCCTGAACCTCTTCAGTGGCTGCCTGAACCTCTTCAGTGGCTGCCTGAACCTCTTCAGTGGCTGCCTGAATCATCTTCAGTGGCTGCCTGAATCATCTTCAGTGGCTGCCTGAATCCTCTTCAGTGGCTGCCTGAACCTCTTCAGTGGCTGCCTGAACCTCTTCAGTGGCTGGGGGGATGCTTCTCCTGGTGATTAGGATTCCATCTCAAACAATAGTTTACACCCACAAATAAAAAGTTTGGTAAACACTCGAGTTACTTCATATGAGCGTAACACCTCAGTTCTCACGTCTCAGGTTCTTCACATGTGAACTTTTTCAATATATTCTCTTAGCTATTCTAACTTAGAATTAGTTAGAATATATTCTAACTTTGTGTGAATATATTCTAATTATCACGCTGTGCTTTACAAACTGTGGGTTCTATCTTGGTCTCTAAAGCTATTTGTGTCATATGCGAGTTCCATTTTGGTCTCTAAAGCTATTTGTGTCATATGAGAGTTCTACTTTGGTCTCTACAGCCTTTTGTGTCATATGCGAGTTCCATTTTGGTCTCTAAAGCCTTTTCTGTCATATACCAGTTCCACTTTGGTCTCTAAAGCTATTTGTCTCACGTGGCAGCTTCACATGAGCCAACATTTATGCTTTTTAATTTTACTCTCGACTTATATTATCGGAACAGCCATTCCATGAACCATGATATTCTATTAAACTAAAATAAGCTTTTTTTCTTTCTCTTCTCCAGCTTGTCCTTTTGTTATGGTCTAGACCGACGATGTACGAAAGCCTGGCTTGACTTGAGCTGTACGACTGAGAAGATTGTACAAGTCCACAAGGGCCGTGACGATGATTCGAACCTGCGTTCGAGAGCATCCCAGACGCTGCCTTAGTCGACTGAGCTAAGGCAGCGTCTGGGATGCTCCCGGTCGCAGGTTCAAATCCTCGTCACGGCCCTTGTGGATTTGTTCATTTGCTGCATCACGCAATTTCTGTGTGTAGTGTAGTATGAGAAGATTGTGTACATTTCCATTAACCTCATGCACCTATTTAGCTAGCGGTAAAGAGGAACTCGTGGGGTCAGGAAGCTGTTGTGGTCTGGGTAAGGTTAGAAGCTGAAAGAGAGCCTCTAAAATTTAATTGATCTCCTGGTCCAGATAATTTGTTATAGTCTAATCCCCTATTACCTTGTATGGGCGAGTCAATGTGGGAAACAAACCTCAGCGATTCTACAATAGCGTGATATATCGAATGAACAAGGGCTGTGATTAGGGTTCGAGTCATTGCACGGGATATTCCCAGCTACGACTTAGACAACTGTGCCATGACATGGTGAAAAGAATTGTAACCTGGAGTGCTACTGCCCTCACGAGGATCCTGAAGCTTAAGGATATTACTAAGGATAAGGAAGGATACTACTTCGATCTACTTATATCAGTATGACCGCCACAAAGCTTTCCAGAAGGCTGATCTGCCATCTACAAGCTGGTGCCCCAAGACATCATATACAGAGTGTACATAACACAACACTCACTAGGAACATGCTAGTAGATAATACAAGAACTCTGCCATCCACCATTGACCAAAGACTGCGTATCTTAGGAGCTATACTCATATGAGTAAAAACAACACCAACCTAAATATATAGAATAAGTTGACCAGACCACACACTAGAAGGTGAAGGGACGACGACGTTTCGGTCCGTCCTGGACTATTCTCACTATCGACTTGAAAATGGTCCAGGACGGACCGAGACGTCGTCGTCGTCCCATCATCTTCTAGTGTGTGGTCTGGTCAACTTACTTTAGCCACGTTATTGTGACTCATCGCCAGTATATAGAAAAACGACTTCGCTATTTTGCTCACTCTCAGATCCAGATCTCGCCAAACATCACCAATAACGAGAACATTTCTACCGAATTCTCCCTCGTCCACCGCTCAGTCAATGGTTTGATTGGCTTCCTTCCCCATTATTCCCCCTATTTGTTACTTTAAGTTTGATTGCCCCTACGTTCATTCCACTCTTCACCTCACCCCATACACTTGACCTCTCCCATATATGTACTTAACCTGAAAAGTTGGAGATCGTCTATTGATTATTTACTGCAAGATGTTCCACAGTGAAGCGACATGTTGTATAGATTAATTCTTCAATAATTATCAGTTTCTGTGTCAGGAATTTGGGTAACTTGATTGTTCTTCTTAATCCAGACACTAATAAGATAAAGCATAGAAACCTTACACACACACACACACAATTTTATATATATATATATATATATATATATATATATATAGATATATATAGATAATATATATATATATATATAGATATAATGTTATATAATATAAATATGTTTATATATATTATTCCTGAATTTATAATTCAAGTTAATATAATTTATATAATACTAATTATAATTAATATAATATTAATATAATTTAATACAAGTTTTCCTGAATTATATATTTTTCAATTTTTTTTTCTTATGAAATGATAAAGCTATCCATTTCATTATGTATGAGTTACTTTTTTTTAAATTTGAGTTAAAACTTATGTTGATATATGACCGAACCTAACCAACCCTACCTAACCTATCTTAACTTAACACAACTAGGTCAATAATTTATGTTCTTATATAATATAATAATAATAATTCAAATAAACTAATTGGAAACAATTTATTGGAAATAAAGAAAATCGCTCTGCCTATTAGGCAAATCGAGCCTTGAATAGTAGGCCGAGAAGTGCGTTCTGGCTACTAAGTACGACATTATATATATATATATATATAATATATATATATATATATATATATATATATATATATATGATATTGGTGTATACTGGCAGCAGGTTTTCTTTTAAACATGTCTCATTGAATATGACCGCATATTCTGTATTTACTATCTTCTGATTAGGGCTTCTATCCCTCTAAATATTTTCTAAATAGTAAATAGGGACGTGGAATCCCTATTTTCCAACGTCCCAGTCGACACAACCATAGGAATGATACTGGACAGAGTATACAGAGACGAGAGCACCCCAAAAATACCTGAGCCACACTTGAAGAGTCTTCTCGAAGCATGTACAAAGGAAGCCCCTTTCATCAGTCCACAAGGAGACATGTATTTACAAATAGACGGAGTAGCAATGGGCTCTCCCTTAGGAGTTTTATTTGCTAATTTTTATATGGGAACCATCGAAGACAGGGTCTTTAGTAGCAGACAAAAACCAACTGTATATTGCCGTTATGTAGATGACATATTCGTAATAGTAGAAGACTCAGATGAACTAATTGACCTAAAAAGACATCTAGAGAGAGAGTCAGTACTCCGATTTACACATGAAAATAGTGAAAATAACAGTCTGCCATTCTTGGATGTACTAATAACAAAAACAGGAACCTCTTTAAGCACCAACGTATATACCAAGCCCACCAACATAGGATTATGCCTGAACGTTAGAAGTGTGCCTCCAAAGATACAAAGCCAGTGTTCTCAATGCTTATA
>WNGS01165503.1:3442201-3461086 GCA_020271785.1 Procambarus virginalis | reverse complement strand
TTAGAGGAACGATAAAGTCTACGGACATTGGTTTGCACATTTCAGATCCACCAATTGCACTTTTTTTCGACTCCTCAGCATCCTGCGTGAAGAGGGTCGATTCCTTTTTCACCTGGGGCATAGGGCTGACCCCAACTATCATACGATTCTATATACAATCACCTCAGACTGCAAAGTTAGTAAGGCTAGCTCAAGGTACCCCCCACTACCAACCTTGGACAGACATTTTATCTTATTTATTGACTAGGCTTTTACCTGTCATTTCTCATGTCTGTTGTCTCCTTCCCATCTCTCTCTCTCTCTCTCTTTCTCTCTCTGTATCTCTATGACTATCTCTAACTACCTGTGTATCTCTCTCCTTTTATAACAAATACTATGATTCATTACTACTGACGAGTGGGTGGTCTGCCGTAGTAGCTTAGTGATGGGAAATATTAAAAAAAAAAGATTAATTACCCATTTGCTTCGAGAAATCAATTAAAGCTTGTGAAATGACCATCTGTTTTATGCTATTACGGCCAATTACGGCCTCGGAGGTTCGAACTTGCGTTTGAAAATTATTGGAGCGTCATTTTACTGACCAACCCTTGCCTCTCTCCTCTGAATCTCCTCTGAAATACCACTAAGATTTCTTGTACTTTATGTTCCATTTGGCCTTTTCGAGCAATTAGAACTTTAGTAAGAAATATAGCAATAGAAATAAGAAATTATATATATATATATATATATATATATATATATATATATATATATATATTATATATAATATAATATTATTATATATTTTTAAATTATATATATTATATATATATATATATATATATATATATATATATATATATATATATATATATATATATATATATATATATATATATATATATATATATATATAATGAACTTTAGTTTTTGCATTAATCGTTATTTATATTTTATATGCTTGCGTATTATATCCAATAACTGATCTTTGGACCAAATTTTCTAATGCCACTCAATTTGCATATTAATGATGATGCGTGTAATTTGCATAAGAAGATCAAAGGCCCCATATGAAAAATATTCACATATTTGCATAGGAATTCCTTTTCATTATAAGACTTTTTTATGCATTTTGGGCAGTCCTTTTTGTTTTGTAGTAAATAATGAATTCCCGTCTTTGGTCTCGGGGCTGTCGATTTCTCTCCATTTCAAATTATATTTTAAATTATTCTTTCTTTAGTTTTGTATTCTGAGCTGATAGTGGATTGGTAGTAGTTTTATGGGAGGTGTTGTGGGTGTTGATCTCTGTTATCTTCAGATCTTGAGGTGATTTCGGGGCTTAGCGTCCCCGCGGCCCGGTCCTCCACATTCCCCAGGAAGCAGCCCGTTACTGCTGTGTAACTCCCAGGTATCTATTTACTGCCAGGTGAACAGGAGCGCCAGGGTGAAAGAAACTCTTACTATTTGTTTCCACCTTTACTGGGGATCGAACACAGAACCTTAGGACTACAAACACAGGCGGTGTCCACTCAGCTGTCAGGCCACTGTTATACCATTTTTCTAAATATCTTCTGATATGGATGTTGACTACTCTATATATTAATACTTAAAGGCTTCTGTCCAGTTCCTTGTGGATCTTACGCCAGTCGGAACAAGGAATAAGGATTCTTCGTATAAATGCGTTTATAACACTAGTCTTATTTTATAACACTAGTCTTATATCTTTCTGGGCATTCGAAGTAACCATTCTTACACATTCCAATATGTATGACTGGTCACTAAACCCACCAACATTCTGTAACATGTACGAGGCTCGGTATTGTACCGTTACCAAACCACATAAATGTTGCATTCTGAGGCATAGTGAAGATGTTAGAGTTGCTAAATCTTTGCTGAAGAATAAAAGGACAAATGAATCAAGGAGACAGCAGTTGTACTATTGGCCCATACGTTGTAGCTAATATTTATATCCACCCAAATGTTTGCATATACAGGCTACTACTGCCACTACTACATCTCACTAATACCTTTCGACTAACACTTAAAAGTGCCATTGGACACACTTTTACGTAACACTCTACGTAGTAATCTTGTTCACACTGTTCATCCTGCTTCTGATGCTGCTGGGTCTACTCTATTTCCTATTCGTCTTGTCCTCTACAATACTCTGGTGAAACTGGCCCTACACTTAATGACAGACTTAAGAAACACAAAAGAATTTTTAACTGTGTAGACTCAAACAATTCTCTCTTCAGTCATGTTACGGATCTCCACTTATAGTAACTCTTTGATTCCTTTCGTATAACCATGTCTTAATCCAACTTTGTACAGCACCCTCACTATTGTGAGCCTTTGTCGTTTTAATCAATCTTTCATGAGGTACTGTGCAATGCCACAGGTACGCAATGTCACAAACCTTTTCCACTTTCAATTGCATCAATTTTGCTTGAATAGAATGATGGCAAATTTGTCAAACATGAGCGGCTCTTAGTTAAAGCAAGGTTCAGGCAATGCTTCCTCCATAGCAATCAACAGACATGTATTATGCGGAATAACTACATGCTCTAATTCTCATATTAAAATAAGAAACAAGGCAGACATGATCCTAACATTCCAAATTACAAGATCAGACCATCTAAGAAAGAATGAGAGACGGGGGGATACATAGTATCATAATCGAACTCGGTAATACATTAGAAATAACTATTTTAGTGTGATAGAAGTAAATAAATAAAAATGAACACAATCAACGTGTACATATTTACCTGAAAAGATTAGGCAAGCGCAGATACATACAGATACATACAAAGAGTCAAAGCTCAACCCTTGCAAGCACAATTGAGTACAGAGCTGAAATAATTTCCCAGCTAATGGTGTTGAAAAATTAAACCAGTTAAATAGGGCAATCTCGTGGGTGCAAAGGTCATGACCTATTTGATGATTACACAGATATAGCGGAGATGAGGTAAGTATGTGAGGTTCTGTGAGTGTGAGTAAGCAATAATGTCCTCATGACACACTAATAAATGAGTGTATTGGCCTCAGGTAATGACACCTGCAATGTTTTTCTTTAATTATCTTATTGGAAATTTTTTACCTAATAGTCCAGAAAATTGTGATAAAACATATAGCAATGTAATCAGTATATTTCTAACATTAACAAAGAAAAGAAAAGTCTGAAAAACTTATAGTTGAAAAGAAACCTTGACTCAAAAGGATTAAGAACAGGGGAAGTAAATCTAGACCAAAAATTGGCCAAACCGGTTAGAAATGTTAAAAAAAAAATAATAGAAGCAAAAAGAAACTATGTAGTTAGTAAGGGCAAGCAAAGACAAGTTCCAAAGTTTTTCTCAGTTAAATAGTAAAAAAAAAGTTAGGGGGGAAAAAACAGGTCCATTAAAAACTGACACAGATCAAATATCTGAATAACTGATAACGACAAAGAAATGAGTTGTATTTTAAATAAATATTTGAGTGGTAGACACGGTGACATATTTGAGTGGTAGACACGGTGACATATTTGAGTGTTAGACACGTTGACATATTTGAGTGGTAGACACGGTGACATATTTGAGTGGTAGACACGGTGACATATTTGAGTGGTAGACACGGTGACATATGAGTGGTAGACACGGTGACATATTTGAGTGGTAGACACGGTGACATATTTGAGTGGTAGACACGGTGACATATTTGAGTGGTAGGCAAGGTGACATATTTGAGTGGTAGGCAAGGTGACATATTTGAGTGGTAGGCAAGGTGACATATTTGAGTGGTAGGCAAGGTGACATATTTGAGTGGTAGGCAAGGTGACATATTTGAGTGGTAGACAAGGTGACATATTTGAGTGGTAGACAAGGTGACATATTTGTGTGGTAGACACGGTGACATATTTGTGTGGTAGACACGGTGACATATTTGTGTGGTAGACACGGTGACATATTTGAGTGGTAGACACGGTGACATATTTGAGTGGTAGACACGGTGACATTTGAGTGGTAGACACGGTGACATTTGAGTGGTAGACACGGTGACATTTGAGTGGTAGACACGATGACATATTTGAGTGGTAGACAAGGTGACATTTGAGTGGTAGACAAGGTGACATATTTGAGTGGTAGAGAAGGTGACATATTTGAGTGGTAGGCAAGGTGACATATTTGAGTGGTAGACAAGGTGACATATCTGAGTGGTAGACACGGTGACATATTTGAGTGGTAGACAAGGTGACATATTTGAGTGGTAGACAAGGTGACATATTTGAGTGGTAGACACGGTGACATATCTGAGTGGTAGACACGGTGACATATCTGAGTGGTAGACACGGTGACATATTTGAGTGGTAGACACGGTGACATATTTGAGTGGTAGACACGGTGACATATTTGAGTGGTAGACAAGGTGACATATTTGAGTGGTAGACACGGTGACATATCTGAGTGGTAGACACGGTGACATATCTGAGTGGTAGACACGGTGACATATTTGAGTGGTAGACACGGTGACATATCTGAGTGGTAGACAAGGTGACATATTTGAGTGGTAGACAAGGTGACATATTTGAGTGGTAGGCAAGGTGACAGGTGTCTCAGTTGTTTACGAGTGACGGATGGTGGAGGCTAATTGGCACTGCTTCAGAAGGCAAAATGAAATGTATTTCAAAAGATTTCTTGAGATGTTCAGCTATAAGCAGCAGGAGGAGGGTTATTAAGGCAGCCCGTTCTTCCAAGGTTTCCCAACGTCTAGAAACTGCTGTGCTAAAGTGCCCTTATATTACCCTGCCAGAGGACCCAAAACAGAAAACGGGACAGTACGTCACTTTCGCCAGCCGCTTCCATTTTCTAGTACGCCAATTTTTGGCATTATGTGACGCCTACGAGCGAAAAGCGACGTTCTTTGTAGGAGGACAGGCTGTAGGGGGACAGGTTGTAGGAGGACAGGCTGTAGAAGGACAGGTTGTAGGGGACAGGTTGTAGGAGGACAAGCTGTCTATACACGGGAGAAAAACAGTGATGTTGTCCAGGTCGGATGTGACTGGCCTCTGGTCAGTAGAGGGGTCTAAGCGGGCTTTAATTAGTCTTCAGAGGAAAACGTGTTTCTTGAGAATTTGCCATTCGAGGATTGGTTAGGAATGAAGATATTATGTTAGGTTACTTTAGGTTAAGTATGGTTAAGTAAGGTTAGAACATCATCGGTTACGTCAGACTGGTCAAACTTGTTTACACCAATATCTTTGAGAATTGGTTTAACGATTCATCTATTTATGAGAAAATAGCCTGAGAAGTTGTAAGTATTTACCACCGGGATGTGGCCTCCTACGTGGCCTACATAAGGAGCTTCTTGAGTACGGGCGAGAAGCAACAGGCCCTCCTTCTGATGAGGCAGAGAAATCAATTGGTCTCCAAGTGAGCTTTCCTCTCTCTGATTCTTCTTTGGTCTCTCAGTTGGTCTCTTTAGTGGGTCTCTCCCTTAGGCTCTCATTTCGTCTATCCCTGGGCCCCATGGCTCTATGCCTCTTTTCCCTTTTGCATAGTTAAAATTTGTCTGATTTTGGTGATACTATAAAGTCATATTTAATCCATGACAGATACGATTGAAGTGGGATTACAGCTCGTCTTGGAGTCGGGTTGATCATTTGTGGAATAAACGAGATATGCATCTGGTTGCGGCTCACCTTACACTATTGAGTGGTCTGTGGTCCCTCATTACAAAAGGGCTTCAACTGCGATTTTTGTGCTTGAGGACTGAAACTCAACGTGGGGATCCCTACTGTGTTTTATTTAGACTACTTCTCAATGGTTAAGGGTTCACTTGCTAGGCCACGTTCACTGCTGGAGTTTACTGATTCTTGTTTCGTGGTAAGGGGCTTCCTTGATGTGTTCTCAGCAATGATAGGCGTTTAATAATGTAATCACTGAACAAATCCACAGGAGCCTTATCTTGAGATGATTTCGGGGCTTTAGTGTCCCCGCGGCCCGGTCCTCGACCAGGCCTACACCCCCAGGAAGCAGACCGTGACAGCTGACTAACACCCAGGTACCTATTTTACTGCTAGGTAACAGGGGCATAGGGTGATAGAAACTCTGCCCATTGTTTCTCTCCGGCGCCCGGGATCGAACCCCGGACCACAGGATCACAAGTCCAGTGTGCTGTCCGCTCGGCCGACCGGCTCCCTAAGGGTTCGAACCCTTGATAAGGGTTCGAACCTATGTACTGGGTGTTCCCAGACGCGCTCTAATAAACTGTGTCATGACATGGTCAAACATGGTCTAGTAAAAAGGGGATTGGGAGACCTGCTGCATGGGTGACAGCTTCTCCCCCGTATCAACCCACCCAGGCTAAGCCCCCTGGAGAGGCCACTCCAGACCGACAACCAGAGTGCTACTCCATAGTGTCCAGAGACTGATGGTTGCCTTCTGCCGCATGGATCTAGTACATGTCAACTGTACTAGCTGACTACAGCTCGTCTGGGAACACCTAAGGCACAAGTTCGATCCCTCACCAGGGCTCCTGTAGATGTGTTCCTTGATATATGGCATTAAAGTCATTTCTCTGTGTAATGTAATCATTCATTTAGTCGGGGACAGGCAGCCTGTGAGTATATAAAGTTAGGTTTGTATCCAGTTCCCTTCCCCCCCTCCAACAAGCTGACTAACGCCTGACTATCTGTATACTTCTAGGTGAACCGAAGCACCAGGTGATAGGAGACGTGCCCAATCATTCCTGTCAAGCACCGGGATTCGAACCCGGAATTGCAGCTAGTGAATGGAGAACGAACCATCTGGTTCTCTAACCTGTTGATGGGTTACCTACTGTATTCTATCTCAGTCCAAACGAACAAAAATAGATACAGAAGATTATTACAAGGTGAACTACTCCGGTGAACTAGTTTCTGGTTACATAATCCCGCCTCCTGGTGCTGTAGCTTTACTCCTGGAGCCTCCTGGTGCTGTAGCTTTACCCCTGATGCCTCCTGGTGCTGTAGCTTTACTCCCGATGCCTCCTGGTGCTGTAGCTTTACTCCTGGAGCCTCCTGGTGCTGTAGCTTTACCCCTGATGCCTCCTGGTGCTGTAGCTTTACCCCGATGCCTCCTGGTGCTGTAGCTTTACACCTGGAGCCTCCTGGTGCTGTAGCTTTACCCCTGATGCCTCCTGGTGCTGTAGCTTTACCCCTGATGCCTCCTGGTGCTGTAGCTTTACCCCTGATGCCTCCTGGTGCTGTAGCTTTACCCCTGATGCCTCCTGGTGCTGTAGCTTTACCCCTGATGCCTCCTGGTGCTGTAGCTTTACCCCTGATGCCTCCTGGTGCTGTAGCTTTACCCCTGATGCCTCCTGGTGCTGTAGCTTTACTCCTGGAGCCTCCTGGTGCTGTAGCTTTACTCCTGGAGCCTCCTGGTGCTGTAGCTTTACTCCTGGAGCCTCCTGGTGCTGTAGCTTTACTCCTGATGCCTCCTGGTGCTGTAGCTTTACTCCTGGAGCCTCCTGGTGCTGTAGCTTTACCCTGATGCCTCCTGGTGCTGTAGCTTTACTCCCGATGCCTCCTGGTGCTGTAGCTTTACTCCCGATGCCTCCTGGTGCTGTAGCTTTACTCCNTTAAGCGCTTTTAGAAACCTTACTAATAATATTGACCCCTCCTTGCTATTTACATAGTCTCTTGAGTGAAAATCAAGTGAAATATGGAGTGTCGTTAACGTGGACTGTGGAGATTTTAATGCCATTATAAAACAACTTCCTAGACCCATACAATGGTTTCAGTGCTTCTTGATAATATATTTTTTGAGAGGGGAGTGAGAAAGGGATAAGCAAAGGAAGGAATGAGGAAGAGGAAGGAAGAGACATGGGAACCGCTGGATACCCCTTTCATATTTCATGAAATGTCTGCCTCTTCGAGGTTGGAGGAGCGAGAGCGGGGAGATGGAAGAGGGTGAGAAAGGGGGGAGGGTGATGGGATGGGGGAGGGTAGCAGAATAGTGGGGGTGTAACTGTGGGTCGAGGGTAGACAGACAGACTATCCGGGCATCACCGACTATTCCTCCTAGCATATTAGAGTAAATAGATCGCGGTGTTAGTACATTAGAGCATTCGATAACCAAGGGTATAAAAGGCGGAATCCATGAGCAAATAGTTTGATCAGGGAGGTGCAAATAGTAAATGCACACACACATACACATTCACTTGCGTAAGGAATCTTACTTAACTTGTGTACGTAATTAGAAACTTGTGTAAAGAATGTTTCAGAACTTTGTATACCACATATGTCAGGCCAATCCTGGAGTATGCGGCCCCAGCATGGAGTCCATATCTAGTCAAGCATAAGACTAAACTGGAAAAGGTTCAAAGGTTTACCACCAGACTAGTTCCAGAACTGAGGAGTATGAGCTACGAGGAGAGATTACGGGAATTAAACCTCACTTCGCTGGAAGACATAAAGAGTTGGAGGGGACATGATGACCACATACAAGAATCTAAGAGGAATTGATAGGGTAGATAAACACAGACTATTTAACACAAGGAGAACACGCACTAGGGGGACACAGGTGGAAATTTAGTGCCCAAATGAGCCATAGAGACGTTAGAAAGAATTTTTTCAGTGTCAGAGTAGTAGACAAATATAATGCATTAGGCAGTGATGTGGTGGAGGCTGACTCCATACACAGTTTCAAATGTAGATATGATAGAGCCCAGTAGGCTCAGGAACCTGTACACCAGTTGATTGACAGTTGAGAGGCGGGACCAAAGAGCCAGAGCTCAATCCCCGCAAGCACAACTAGGTGAGTACAACTAGGTGAGTACACACACACACACACACAAAATGTAACAATAATAAAATATTTATTTAAATATTAAATAAATATTTATTGAAAATATATATTTAAAATTTGGATCCCGAAGCGAAACGTAGAAAGACGAAATACTTCTCACATGTCCAAATCGTCCCCCCTCACAGATAAAAAAATACGGGCTCATCATAGCCCGTGCTACTTGGAACTTGTTGTTCCAGGTAGCGAATCTTTAACAACAACCACCACCTCACAGCTTCTCATATCCCCCCCCCCCTCACATCTCGTCATATATCACTCCCCCTCACAAAAGCCACAACAGGCTACACTTCCCATATGACGTTCAGATTAAAACACCCAAGAACATCTCCACCGTCAATATTACGACACATTATTAATTTTTTTTTCTTCCTTCCTGTTTATGCTCGTCAATATTACGAAGGGAAAACCAGCTTCCCTCCACAACACAAGATCACACAATGCATCACCGTGGATAAATGCAAATAATATTTAAATGATGTAATATCAGAAACCAGTTCTCCTTAATGTTCGCCGAGTATTATGGAAATATGTCGCAAGCAGTGACAGAAGAAAAACCTACAATGGCTTCCCAGCCTCTCTAAATTTTGGCTTGCATTGCAGCGTTGCTTGCCTCGTATTGCAACATTAAGTCAGAAGCCCGTGTGAGTTAAGGAAATTCCCGAAGATACCACCGAGTGCCTTTGCATAATGTTGCTCGGTTGGGAGCAACATTTCTATTTGAATAAACTTTGGAGGAAAAAAAATAGATATGTCTATTCCTTAGACACATGCTGAGAAAACCTTAAGTCGACATTAACATGTTGCACGACTTGAGAGCCCATTGACTAAGACTGGTTGGTTCAGCAACTCTTGCTGCAGGGTCGGTGCTCGATGCCTGATGGTCTAAGTGATTGAACCCCGTTCTTTCACTCATTCCTCATATCGCAGCTCCGTGTACTTATGTCCCAGCTCCTTGTCCTCATATCCTCTTCACGTGCTACAGTCATAGTGACTTATTCCATTCTAGTGGCTCTTCCTTTATCCCTATTATATATATATATATATATATATATATATATATATATATATATATATATATATATATATATATATATACATGTATTCTTTCAAAGATGTCTCAGGGTTTTCTTTCCTAGTAGGTGGAGAGACAGATAGAGAGCAGGGGAGCGACTTTCAGTGAACTGCCAATAAAAAAGTTTTCTAATCCTAAACTTTGACCAATTTGCAGATCTTGTGAGGGATGGGCACCTCAGAGGAGGAGCCTCCGTCGTCCTCAGACGCCCGGCGCTCAATAAGAACCTCCGTAATCTCATAAGACGCTTCATTATAACCTGTTTACAATGACTGTGGGCAGGATCAAGAAGCCTCCTAGTAAAAGGGAGGCGGAAAGGTATTAGCCGAAACTTCCACTTCACTCTAATATTTTCGGAGCTGCATTAGCGTAGAGACAATACTGTAGAGGAATACGCAATATTGTAATGGAACTATTACAGATGCCCAATCGCCTCGGCCTTTTCGCAGCGGTCACTATCGCAGAGTAATCTGTTGATGTGACCACTGCGATACCACGCTAGTCATGCTAGTGTGAGGAAAGCTATTACGTACTGTACAGTCGTATTGCCTAGGCGTATTCTCCTGCTATTTACATTTATCTTGCTCGAAGAAAAGTTTTCCCGACACTAGCGTGCCAAAAATCGTGATTCCACAGAGACCATGAGTAGGTTAACCGTAGTCCTGCACTTGTAAACGGCGAGCTGCATCCTGCTGGAGGCAGGATCACATGGAACTTATTAAACTTAGGTTCCTGTCAATAATGATACTTTAAACTGTATGGCGACAAGGTCATTAACATGAAGCCCAACAGCTCTGCACCCTACGATGAAATTGGCAAGAGTTCGGTATTGGTTCAATAGGTGGGGCCAGACCTGTTCCACCTACTGAAGTATTGTACTGGAACTTTTTTTTATACTGCCTACAAGATGAAGGAAAGATTTCTAAATGACTTTTTAAATATATATATATATATATATATATATATATATATATATATATATATATATATATATATATATATATATATATATATATATATCACTGGTTGGGAAGACGAAGCATCTTGAGTAATGTGTCAAGTAGTAGACACAAAGAATAACCAAATATCCTTAAGAGTTTAAAGAACCTTGCCACACCTCAAAAGTTTCGCCTCCCTCTGGTCACTTTGCTGTCAATCTTAAAGTTATGGGAAAATTTAAGAAGGTTACAAGTTAACAGTTTAATCAGATGCCGCAGAGGCGAGGCCAATTTTATCATTAGTCTCTACTCAAAGCTTTATTGCTTAATTGATGCAACGTAACAAGGCTTTCAAACACTTTTCCTTGAAGATTTAATCAAGTTCTCCTTTAAGTTGTAAATATACTTTCCAAATATATTGCCAAAGTTTCATTTCATTTGCGTTGTTGCTCCGAGATAATTCATATCAAAGTACCAATTGAAAAATCCGTTAACAGAAACAAAATGACAATTATGGAGATATCGTGGCATTAAGTAAATCAAAACAATGAATACAAAAAGAGTCAATGAACTGGTGTCTGTATTTGGTTCAACGGGACTCCATTCTCAAAAAAATTAATTTGACCTTTCAAACTAACATGGAAGTTGCACTGTATTTGTCAATATATTGTTTATATGTTGAGTAAACACGTCGTTTCCGGAATCAATATTTTGCACCATCACTAAAGAATCCAAAAGAATCCAAAAGAGAATCTCATTTCTTGGAAGTTTCTTTGTTACAGAAATCATTCTTTTATAAGAATATCATCAAAAGCGAAAGTTAGCCATTTGTTCTTATCTGGTAAAGAACAAGAATAATTTAAGTATTTGTCCCTCTTCGTGAAATGTGTCTTATATATATATTGTGATCTACTTGATTATTATTGTGATTACGCAGTAACAGCTTAGATGCAATAAAATCCTGGGTAAATACTGGTTTGGAAATAAGGCTTCGGTGGATTGTTTCAAGCATAGGTTACGCATATATACAAGTGAGATTGGGTGGACATAAATAGTTGCTGCCTCGAATGGGCGACTGCATTTTCCTACATTCTTAAAGTTCATAAAGATAGCTACTTCATTGATGCATTTTAAAAATAACATTCTGGCACACCATGAAAATGTTCCACGAATTTATATGTTATTCTCTGCAACCTCATTTATCATTAGTCCCTACTCAAAGCTTAATTGGTTTAATTTCTGTAGTTTAATTTCATGCAGCTCGAAGCGGGAGAAAACTCATTTTCACGATCGATTTGTTAAGTGTCAAATTGGAATTTCATTTGCCTAACAACAAGTTTTTGAACAATGGAAAGCAACTAACCATTTTAGACCGATAATCACTAGTCCAAGAATACGCCAAAGTTGAAACACTTTTCAATGAAAGTTCTAAGAATTAGACTATACTTTCCTTAACGTGTAAATTTAGAGGTTAAGGCATTAAGTGTGAGGACAGGCATGAGAATACGTCTCCAAATGGCTCGCCCAACCACTTGGGCTGGACGGTAGAGCAATGATCTCGCTTTATGCATACCGACGTTCAATCCCTGACCATCCACAAGTGGTTGGGCACCATTCCATTCCACTCCGTCCCATCCCTTATCCTTATCCTGACCCCTTCCCAGTGCAATATAGTCGTAATGGCTTGGCGCTTTCCCTTGATACTTCCGTCCAAATAGCTCAAGAATATGAGTATCTCTGGTCATGGAGGTATTCATAGTGAAATGAGTCGCTCTGTAATGAATGAATGATATATGTATCATTCCAGTCTAATGGAATGAGATGACTTGATATCCCCAAAACAAACATTGCTAGCCACCTGATATGCGATCTGATATCACCTTTCATTCCCTTAAGCCATTGTTCATACAATATGCATTTCTTTACAATCCTGTTTTCATACAATATACATGTATTCAGCTGTTGTCATACGATACGCATGTATTTCTTAAAGGCTGTGTCCTAGCAATACATTCATCTTAGTCC
The DNA here is from genome assembly GCA_020271785.1 of Procambarus virginalis. NCBI lineage: Eukaryota > Metazoa > Arthropoda > Malacostraca > Decapoda > Cambaridae > Procambarus > Procambarus virginalis. Next base: position 3,448,250 of record WNGS01165503.1, on the reverse strand, counting down.
CGAAAACGTATTACAAAATGTATATGAGATTTAGTCATTTTTGTACTCGTTGAATTTCTTGTAAATGATCAAACAAGCAACCCGTGAAGCAACTGTATTAAAAGCTGTAGGCGGAACTGCTGTGTGGCGCTCCCCCCCCCCCCCACCCCTGGAAGCAATCATCACACAAGAAACGTCTGGGATCCTCTCAGACGTAGGTTCGAATCCTCGTCACGGCCCTTGTGGATTTGTTCATTTGATGCATCACGCTATTGTGATTTCTGTGTATAATCATCACCCAAGCCCCTTTCTCTCTCTCTCTCTCTCTCTCTCTCTCTCTCCTCTCTCTCTCTCTCTCTCTCTCTGCTGGCTTGCTACACCTTACGAGAATGGGAAACACTTCAAAGAATAGCACACTTTTGTACATGCAGATCATTCAAAATGACGCAATAAATACCATACTATGGTAATTTATTACGAATTACGTAGGTCAGGCATGAGAATAGGTCAGGCGCGTGACGGCCCAGAGTCCATGGAAGAACTCACCTATTGTGCTTGCGGGGGTTGAGCTTTGGTGCTTTGGTCCCGCTTCTCAACTGTCAATCAGCTGGTGGCGCATATGATAGTGACTGGGCAAGGGTCATGCAGCATTTTTTTTTTTTTACGAAACTGTGCATACTACGCCAATTACATGTCCAGTAGTTATACATTAATGTAACATTTTACATTAGAATATTTGAACGCATTTTTATCTAAAATGTGTCATTATGCGAAAGAAATATATTTTACTGAGTGATGGAGTGTCTGAAATCTAAAAAAGAGAGATATTACATGGATTAGTGGGCAGCGTCCGAATTTAGCTAGAAAGATATAGATAACACAAAATGATGAGATAGCACCCGAAAGCTAAGAGAAAATATATTATACAGTATTATGAGGCAGCGTTCGAAAGCAAGGAGAAAGACATATTACGCAAATTGGTGAGACAGTGTTCGAAAGGCAAGAGAAAAACGTTCGAAAACGTTCAAGAAACGTTCTGCGTTCGAAAACAACAATACAGGATAGTGGCCTTATGAGGCAGCGTCCGAGAGCCCCAATAAATATAAATTTAAAAGAACCCCATACAAATAACTAATGGTTATTGGACAACGACAATGTCGTTCAATATAACATGATGAACAAAAACACAGCGACTTAGTTATTAAACCGTAGTGAACACAAGTGAACAGGGAATGTGTGAACAATATGATGAGCCCTTTAAAATAACAATGTTATGATGTACTCATTGGTGAACATTTTACCACTCCAACGTCAGGATGAACACTTCGAAAAACACCGTACAACACTGACGTACAACACTGACGTAAACACTGACGTAAACACTTATGTAGACCATTGACGTACAATACCGCAACACTTACAAGATTCTCAGGGGAATTGACAGGGTGGACAGAGACAAACTGTTTAACATAGTTGTAACATAAACAAGGGGACACAGGTGGAAACTTAGTACCCAAATGCGCCACAGGGACGTAAGAAATAATTGTTTTCAGTGTCAGAGTAGTTAACAGGTGGAATACATTAGGCAGTGATGTGGTGGAGGCTGACTCATACACAGTTTCAAATGCAGATATGATAGAGCCCAGTAGGCTCATGAATCTGTACACCAGTTAACTGACCAGCGAGTCTAAATGGATTCAAAGAACAGCCACTCATATTAAAATGATGGGACTGCACGATGTATATACAGATGAAAGAGTACAGCACGTCCTTCCACCCTGGCAGATAGTACCTTTTGACATCCTGACCCCTGCATACCCCACCAAGAAACTAATCACAAACAACCCTCATGCTCAGCTTGCTGCTAAACAAAGCACCATAGAACACATTCACAATATACAAACTGAAAACAACATCGCACAGACCATTTACACTGACGGATTACTCAATACAGCTACAGGGAGGGCAGGAAATGCTGTTATTGCTCATCAGCCCGATGGCAGCACAATTCAAAGGAATATAAGAATTAGTAACTGGGCATACACAATGCAAGCTGAGTTGGTAGCAATACTGGTAGCATTCAAAATTATTGACAACACTGAAGTAGACAGCCTAATTATTTCCGACTCCCTTTCCTCACTACCAGCAATAAACAGTTTGCAATCAAGTAATAACGTGCTTGTCTCCGAAGCCAGAGATATATATAAGCATACTTAACAAGAGGTTAAAAATTAAAATGTTGTTGATACCTTCTCACATTGGCCTGCAGGAACATGACAAAGTTGAAGCCCTTGCTAAAGTTGCACTAAATATAGACAGTATTGAACGGAATCTTGAGTTATCAAATAGGTCCCTTAAAAGTGTTATTAGACGAGAACTCCTGGATGAATTTGAAGAAAGTAGAACAGTGCAAACTGGAACTAGCAGGTCCATTGTTCATCACAATGGTACGTGTGAAGTAAAACATGTGTATGGGGCAAGTAACAAAGTCAGTAGACTAACAGATGTTGTCTCAGCTCGTATAAGACTTGGCTACACGTATCTCTGGTAGTTCGGCTTATATAGGGATCTAGATGAAGTAAAGTGTAAAGTGTGTGGACAAAGACAGGGACACACACTCGAACACTATATCTTGGAATGTAGTAAAATTGAGCCATTTAGAGATAAAGCTAAGCTCACTCTGTATGATATGGCAACCTATCTTATTACCAAGGGAAAAATACCTGAAATTCTTGCACTGTATCCATATTTTGCTTCCAGTAGATAAACGACATATGAGATAAGAAACAAGTAGTGTATTGTGAAGACTAATAATAAACAGCAGCTCCCCTATGACTGTATAATATCTTCACTGCTCAAACAATTATGTATTAGCGATAAGACCTGCCATGTATGTATGATGACTTACTGTTAATATATCGCTCTTGAAATAGAACATTCTCTGTAATTAGCTGACATTATAGTTAAAGGTGTGAAAGATAGATGACATTGTTTATGTAATAATCTAAGATGAGGTCTGATAAAGACCTTTTGTGCCCTCTGTAATGCTTTTTGCGCTACCGCTCACAGGATGAGTATGGGGTGCACAATAAACTAGCCGCCTCCTGCGGCAACAATAAAAAATCAAAGGAAATTGAGAGTCGACAGGCGGGACCACAGAGTCGAAGCTCATCCCCGCAAGTGCAACTAGGTGGGCATAACTAGGTGCTACACCCTCCCCATCTTTATCTACCCACACCTCTGTCTACCCCACTCCCTCCCCCATCTCTGTCTACCCACTCCCTCCCCAGCTCTGTGCACCCCTCCCCCCATCTCACCCCACGAACACCACATATCCTCCCCACACACACGTCCTCTAAGTCCCCAAACACACACACTCTTCTGTCTGCACAAACACACACCCTCCCCCACCTCACCCACCTTCCCCGCCTCGCCACATCACTGTAACCATGTTCACAATACACTTCCTTCACTGTAAACATCAACACCATAACCATCTCCACTCTTCACACAACACTGTAATAAAAACGTGTTCAGAGAACACAAATTCGCTGTATGAACATTAGTTTCTGCAGACCAATACATAAATACACATTTTTTTTATTAATACATTAGGTACATCTGCATTAGTACAGCTACCCTAGACTATATGAAGAGGAGTACAGTGTGTCAAGAAAGCTAGCTACGTGATGCTATAAAATCCCCATCACACAGGATGGTTAGTCATACTAAATAATTAGAGGAACGATAAAGTCTACGGACATTGGTTTGCACATTTCAGATCCACCAATTGCACTTTTTTTCGACTCCTCAGCATCCTGCGTGAAGAGGGTCGATTCCTTTTTCACCTGGGGCATAAGGCTGACCCCAACTATCATACGATTCTATATACAATCACCACTCACACTGCAAAGTTAAGTAAGGCTAGCTCAAGGTACTCCCACTACCAACCTTGGACAGACATTTTATCTTATTTATTGACTAGGCTTTTACCTGTCATTTCTCATGTCTGTTGTCTCCTTCCCCCATCTCTCTCTCTCTCTCTTCTCTCTCTCTGTATCTCTATGACTATCTCTAACTACCTGTGTATCTATCTCCTTTTATAACAAATACTATGATTCATTACTACTGACGAGTGGGTGGTCTGCCCGTAGTAGCTTAGTGATGGGAAATATTAAAAAAAAAGATTAATTACCCATTTGCTTCGAGAAATCAATTAAAGCTTGTGAAATGACCATCTGTTTTATGCTATTACGGCCAAATTACGGCCTCGGAGGTTCGAACTTGCGTTTGAAAATTATTGGAGCGTCATTTTACTGACCAACCCTTGTCTCTCTCCTCTGAATCTCCTCTGAAATACCACTAAGATTTCTTGTGCTTTATGTTCCATTTGGCCTTTTCGAGCAATTAGAACTTTAGTAAGAAATATAGCATAGAAATAAGAAATATTATATATATATATATATATATATATATATATATATATATATATATATATATATATATATATATATATATATATAATGAACTTTAGTTTTTGCATTAATCGTTATTTATATTTTATATGCTTGCGTATTATATCCAATAACTGATCTTTGGACCAAATTTTCTAATGCCACTCAATTTGCATATTAATGATGATGCGTGTAATTTGCATAAGAAGATCAAAGGCCCCATATGAAAAATATTCACATATTTGCATAGGAATTCCTTTTCATTATAAGACTTTTTTATGCATTTTGGGCAGTCCTTTTTGTTTTGTAGTAAATAATGAATTCCCGTCTTTGGTCTCGGGGCTGTCGATTTCTCTCCATTTCAAATTATATTTTAAATTATTCTTTCTTCAGTTTTGTATTCTGAGCTGATAGTGGATTTGTAGTAGTTTTATGGGTGTTGTTATCTGTTATCTTGAGATCTTGAGGTTATTTTGAGGTGATTTAGGGCCTTAGCGTCCCCGCGGCCCGGTCTTCCACATTCCCCAGGAAGCAGCCCGTTACAGCTGTGTAACTCCCAGGTATCTATTTATTGCCAGGTGAACAGGCGCTCCAGGATGAAAGAAATTCTTACTATTTGTTTCCGCCTCTACTGGAGATCGAACGCAGAACCTTAGGACTACGAACACAGGCGGTGTCCACTCAGCTGTCAGGCCACTGTTATACCATTTATCTAAATATCTTCTGATATGGGTGTTGACTACTATATTTATTAATACTTGAAGGCTTCTGTCCAGTTCCTTGTGGATCTTACGCCAGTCGGAACAAGGAATAAGGATTCTTCGTATAAATGCGTTGATGACACTAGTCTTATATCTTTCTGGGCATTCGAAGTAACCATTCTTACACATTCCAATATGTATGACTGGTCACTAAACCCACCAACATTCTGTAACATGTACGAGGCTCGGTATTGTACCATTACCAAACCACATAAATGTAGCATTCTGAGGCATAGTGAAGATGTTAGAGTTGCTAAATCTTTGCCGAAGAATAAAAGGACAAATGAATCAAGGAGACAGCAGTAGTACTGTTGGCCCATACGTTGTAGCTAATATTTATATCCACCCAAATGTTTGCATATACAGGCTACTACTACCACTACTACATCTCACTAATACCTTTCGACTAACACTTAAAAGGTCCATTGGACACACTTTTACGTAACACTCTACGTAGTAATCTTGTTCACACTGTTCATCCTGCTTCTGATGCTGCTGGTGTCTACTCTATTTCCTATTCGTCTTGTCCTCTCCAATACTCTGGTGAAACTGGCCCTACACTTAATGACAGACTTAAGAAAACAAAAGAATTTTTAACTGTGTAGACTCAAACAATTCTCTCTTCAGTCATGTTACGGATCTCCACTTATAGTAACTCTTTGATTCCTTTCGTATAACCATGTCTTAATCCAACTTTGTATAGCACCCTCACTATTGTGAGCCTTTGTCGTTTTAATCAATCTTTCATGTGGCACTGTACATGGCCACAGGTACGCAAATGTCACAAACCTTTTCCACTTTCAACTGCATCAATTTTGCTGGAATAGAATGATGGCAAATTTGTCAAACATGAGC
>WNGS01165503.1:3424203-3434422 GCA_020271785.1 Procambarus virginalis | reverse complement strand
TTTCATAATGAAATAACCTGTATAGATACGATAGGTTTCAAGAAGTTGACAATATTTCTAAACCTTGAAAAATATGGTGACCATAACACAATTTTTGCCCGAGTTGTCATAGTGCATATTTTATTATATATGTACGATGGGCTTTGCTACACCAAACTTTCAAAATCTTTGGGGATAACAAGCTTGAGACCAATAGAATCAATATTCTCGAACTCTTCGCCCAAGAATTTGAGCTGACAACTCGAAGAGCTCTTAGATGCATTGAGGACAGAAATATGGTTTCACCTAAAATCTACACCCTGAGAATTAAAGAACATGAGATAAATTTTGTAGGTTTTATGTAAATTCTAAACTTACATGAAAAATCTTCCCTATGAAAAAGAATATCCAAAAATATGAAACATTTATAAATTTTAGTCTCTAATAAATTTTACACAGGGTACTATCATCAGGTTTTGCTACAAATTCGTACCTAAAAATAGATCTAAATTCATACCTAAAAACATACATAAAACGTGTAATGATTCCAGCGTTAGTTTTACAAATTAAAAAAAAGGCCATGTTCAAATTTGAAGCAATGAAGATAATGGATTTCTCATTACCATTCCCAAAGTCTTTAGATAAAACTCATTATTAAACTGAAATAATAAAACCTCATTACTACATTATTGTATAATGTAGCTGTAGCTACATTATTTTTATAATGTTTTATAATGAGCTGCTAACATAATGCTGTGCTGTTAGTGGCTTTGCAAGAATGCAATAACACCGCTGCTATGTACTCCCATAACCCAATGTTCCTTCCTTTATAAAAGTAAAAATAATTTGATAAGATTGCCAATTATATCAGACGACAGAGATAATTCATGATTCATTCATCACGAGCAATGAAATCAATATCATCATCAACGGGAACTTTAGTAAATAAAAAATATAACAATAAAACTAATTCGGTTACCAATAGGATAGATTGAGACAATATTCAATATGTAACTAATATCCAAAGAATTGATCAAATGTGAAGATCAAATAGTACCTAATAGTGATGACAATTTATTTTTTTCGGTTATATTTTGATGCTTGTTTTAATTATGACATTTTTGTTGATATCATGAATTATCTTCTTTCTTATATTATTGTCATTCTGATAAACTATATGTAAATTTACTTTTATTATGAGTATTATCTACCGATTTTTGGAATGGCAATGGAGATACTATTATCGCCACGACTTTCACATTGGAACATGATATTTTGTTAAGGAATTTGGTTGTAAAATTACGCCTGAAATCGCTCCATGGTTTAGGTATGTTGATGATATTTTGTGGATTCGTCTTCATATGTAAATTCAAATGATTTTTTTTAGCAAAACTTTAATGACATCTATAATTTTTTACTATTGAGAAAGAAATGCTAATGTGTTTGCCATTTTTGGATATCCATATTCATAGGGGAAGAATTTTCACTTAAGTTTAGTGTTTTCAGAAAAACATACCAATACTTATGAAACATTGATTATTTATCAGGATAAGATATCACGTGAAACAATAACTGGTTTTTTCTCTGTATCCGAGAGCTAGCTCTTCTATGCAGGCGATGAGTCACAATAACGTGGCTGAAGTAGTTGACTAGCCCTCACACTAGAAGGTGAAGGGACGACCTCTTCTAATTATTAGCCCAGAATTCTTGGAGAAATAGTTTTGAGAATATTACTCTATAGGTCTCGAGCTCTGATATCCAATAAGATTTTTGGCTGTTTACTGTAGCAAAGCTCACCGTACATCTTATAACAAAATATGCATTGACAAAATTCGTCGATAAAAGGATTATGTTTACACGAATTTTTCGCGGATCGAAAATATTAAGGCCTTAATATTTTTGTAATCATTTGTTGTTTAATTATGAAGACGAAGTTGGAATATAATTAGTTAGGAAAAGCCCACGTAGTGATAACTGTGTCGTTTATATATATATTGTAAAGATGGTATTCATTCGATATAGCAAATATCCAAAGATTTGAAATTTCGGATTTTGCAAATTACAAAAGTGTATAATACAAGCAATACAAATTACAAATACAAATTACAAAGCAAATATACGAAGATTAGTAATGGTTTATTCAATCACTATCACTCCCAATATGGATCACTCGACCAACACGACCGACAAAAGAGGATGGTAGCCGAGGCTAATTCCCCAGCTATTCCCTAATTATAAGTGCCGCGAGGGGATGGGGAATTAGCCTCGGCTACCATACTCTTTTTTGTCCATCGTGTTGGTCGAGTGTTTAAGGATCCTGTACATCAGTTGCAGTGCTTCTGGCAGTATGGGTTTCGAGTCACTTCTGGGTGTGTGAGTTTCAGTTGCATATATGCCTGGAGACCGTTTCAGGCTTGTTCGCATTTGTGTTCCCTCACGTGTGCCCCAAGAATGAGGTGATTTGAAAAAATACCATGCCCAAGATTACCAACAGAGTCCCGGCGGGGGAGGGGAATTAGCCTCGGCTACCATCCTCTTTTGTCCGGTCGTGGTGGTCGACTGGGGTAGGAATCCTGTACATCAGTTGCAGGGCTTCTGACAGTATGGGTTCGAGTCACTTCTGGGGTGTGAGTTTCAGTTGCATATATGCTCGAGACCGTTCAGGCTTGTTCGCATATATAAGAACATAAGAACAAAGGGAACTAACTGCAGAAGCCTATTGGCCCATACAAGGCAGCTCCTATTTATAACCACCCAATCCCACTCAATACGTGTCCAACCCACGCTTGAAACAATCGAGGGATCCCACCTCCACCACGTTACGCGGTAATTGGTTCCACAAATCAACAACCCTGTTACCGAACCAGTATTTACCCAAGTCTTTCCTAAATCTAAACTTATCCAATTTATACCCATTGTTTCGTGTTCTGTCTTGTGTTGATACTTTTAATACCCTATTAATATCTCCTTTGTTATGTCCATTCATCCACTTGTAAACTTCTATCATGTCACCCCTAACTCTTCGCCTTTCCAGTGAATGCAATTTAAGCTTTATTAATCTTTCTTCATATGAAAGATTTCTAATTTGGGGAATTAACTTTGTCATCCTACGCTGGACACGTTCAAGTGAATTTATATCCATTCTATAGTACGGCGACCAAAACTGAACTGCATAATCTAAATGGGGCCTAACCAGAGCAAGATATAGCTGAAGAACCACACCAGGTGTCTTGTTACTAACGCTTCGATTAATAAATCCCAGTGTCCTATTTGCCTTATTACGAACATTCATGCATTGATCCTTTTGTTTTAAATTCTTACTAATCATAACTCCTAGATCCCTTTCGCAATCCGACTTCGCAATCTCAACACCATCTAGCTCGTATCTTGTAACTCTATCATCATTACCTAGCCTCAAAACTTTACATTTATTAGCATTAAACTGCATCTGCCAGTCTTTTGACCATTTTAAAACCCTATTTAGATCAACTTGAAGTGATACCGAGTCTTCTTTCGTGTTAATTTCCCTACCGATTTTTGTATCATCTGCAAATTTGCAAATGTTGCTACTCAAACCTGAATCTAAATCATTTATATATATTATAAACAACAGAGGTCCCAGGACAGAGCCTTGAGGCACTCCACTAACAACATTATCCCACTCTGACTTAACCCCATTTATACTAACTCTCTGTTTCCTTTGGAATAGCCATGCCCTAATCCAACTTAATATAGCACCCCCAATACCATGAGCCTCTATTTTTTTAATTAGTCTTTCATGTGGCACTGTATCAAAAGCTTTGCTAAAGTCAAGGTACACAACATCACAATCCTTACCACTATCAACTGCCTCAACTATGCTGGAATAAAAAGATAGCAAATTTGTTAAACATGAACGGCCATTTGTAAAACCATGTTGCGACTCATTTATTAATTTATGTTTTTCAAGATGAAGACGAATTGCATTTGCAATTATCGATTCAAGTAACTTTCCCACAATAGACGTTAGGCTAATTGGCCGATAGTTTGACGGAAGTGATCTATCTCCTTTCTTAAAAATTGGTACCACATTAGCTACCTTCCATGACTCTGGCACTCTGCCTAACTCTATTGATTTATTAAATATGGTTGACAGTGGCTCGGAAAGCTCCTCTTTGCATTCTTTAAGCACCCTGGCAAACACTTCATCCGGCCCTGGGGATTTGTTTGGTTTTAGTTTTACTAATTGTTTAATTACATCCTCCCTGGTAACTGCTAAACTAGTCAACCTGTCCTCATCCCCACCCACATAGACTTGTTCGGCTGAAGGCATATTGTTAAGTTCTTCTTTAGTAAATACAGATATAAAATATTTGTTAAAAATACTACTCATCTCCTCGTCATTATCCGTTATTTGACCTGTCTCAGTTTTTAATGGACCTATCCTTTCCCTAGTCTTAGTTCGATATAACTGAAAAAACCCTTTAGGATTTGTCTTTGCTTGCCCTGCTATGCGAACTTCATAGTTTCTTTTTGCTTTCCTTATCTCTTTTTTAACATTTCTAACCAGTTGTACGAATTCCTGTTCTAAAGTAACCTCCCCATTTTTAATCCTTTTGTACCAGCTCTCTTTTTACCTATAAGGTTCTTCAAATTCTTTGTTATCCACTTTGGGTCATTAGTATTCGATCTGTTCAATTTGTATGGTATACTACGTTCCTGTGCTTTGTTTAGAATATTCTTAAATAAGTTATATATTGAATCCACATCGAAATCCCCTTTTACGTCACCTATCGCTGGGTTCATGTCTCGCTCCAAGACCGGCCCACACCCTATACCCAAGACTTTCCAATCTATTTGACCCAGAAAATTTCTTAGGCTGTTAAAATCAGCTTTTCGAAAATCTGGCACTTTAACAGAATTTTCTCCTACAGGTCTATTCCATTCTATGCTAAATCTGATTTCTTTGTGATCACTGTTCCCTAGCTCACTCCCTATTTCGATGTCATTAATTTGTGTTTCCCTGTTAGTTAACACTAAATCTAAAATATTATTTCCCCGCGTTGGTTCCTTAATGTGTTGCGTAAGAAAGCAATCGTCAATTAATTCTAGAAAATCTTCTGCTTCACTATTCCCTGTTTTGTTCAACCAGTTTATTCCACTAAAATTAAAGTCACCCATGACATAAATACTGTTAGATCTAGATGCTCTAGATATTTCATCCCATAGATGCTTTGCTTCCATTCTGTCTAAATTTGGTGGCCTATATATAACTCCTATTATAATATTATTTGCTTTTTCGTTTAATTCTATCCAAATAGTTTCTGTGTGTGGCTCAGTTTTGATTCCCTCTTTGAGACTACATTTCAAATTGTCCCTAACATATATGGCTACTCCCCCTCCTCGTCTAATATATCGATCTGTGTGAAATAGTTTAAATCCATTTATTTGATATTCAGCTAATAGTTCTCTATTTTCTACATTCATCCACGTTTCCGTAAGTGCAATAATATCTATTTTTTCTGTGCAGACAAGAGCATTTAATTCGTTAATTTTATTTCTTAGACTTCTACTGTTAGTGTAATATACCCTAAGTGAATTGTTATTTTGAGGCCCTTCTCTTTCCCTGATCATTTTGCCAATTCCTTTCTCCCACAAACACATACTTTTATTACCTCCTTCCTCCAAATTAATTCCCATACCACTATCTACTAACAGTTTAAACCTAAACAAACACCTCTAACCACTGGTTCCAACGAGTTCGCAACAACAGCAACCCAGCCCTCGATAGATGCACCCCATCACGAGCATACATTTCATTTCTTCCATAGAAGTGTTCCCAGTTGTCTATGAAAGATATTGCATTTGATTTGCAATATCTTTCCAGCCGGCAATTGACACCAAGTGCCCTCGACATCCATTCATTTCCCACTCCCTTTCTTGGAAGAATGCCACATATGATCGGGATTCCTCCCTTGCTCCTAACTAATTCAATGGCTGTCCTGAATCTCTGTATTAGTTCCTCACTCCTAACTCGTCCAACATCATTACCCCCTGCACTAATACAAATAATGGGTTTGTTCCCATTTCCCGTCATAATATCATTCGTGTTTCCAACAATATCACCAATTCCAGCTCCCGGATAGCACACCCTTAATCTGTTCCCCCTATCTCTGGCACAAAACGTATATATATATATATATATATATATATATATATATATATATATATATATATATATATATATATATATACGTTATGCAAAAACGTTCTGGCACAAAACGTGTATATATATATATATATATATATATATATATATATATATATAATATAATATATATATATATATATATATATATATATATATAGTACCTAGTAGCCAGAACGTCGCACTCGCCTACTATGCAAGGCCCGATTTGCTTAATAAGCAAAGTTTTCTTGTATTTTTATATTTTTTTCTTTTGAAATGATAAATCTGTCAATTTCATTATTTATAAGTAAATTTGTTAAAATTTGAGACTTCTACTACCTAACTATCTATCTACTAACGTAGATATATGACCGAACCTAACTAACCCTACCTAACCTAACCTATCTAAACCTAACCAAAATAAACACAACTAAGTGAATAATTTATGTTCCTAATATAATATAATAATAATAATTCAAATAAACTAACTGGAAAGAATTTATTGAAAATAAAGAAAATCTCTCGGCCTATTAGGCAAATCGGCTCTTGCATAGTAGGCCAAGAAGTGCGTTCTGGCTACTAGGTACGATATATATATATATATATATATATATATATATATATATATATATATATATATATATATATATATATAGTCAGGCATGTGTATATTCAGGCTGCGTCCAGAACAACACTTTGTCTCCTGCGTGTTCAAAAGACTTTGAAGATTTTACCTCCTCTAATGCATTTGCTTCCTCTATTGCCAACACTTTCCTTCCTCTATTCACAAGCTGTGTCGCGAAGGTGATGGAATAAATGTGCGGAGAGAGAGAGAGAGTGACAAAACAGATACACAGAAATAAATACATATTGACAGTGAGAGAGGGTGAGACGAGAGAGACAGACAAATAGACAGACAGTCTGATACACAAGAAGGGACAGAAGACACTGTATGTCGTAGCAGACGTTATGAAACAAGCGTGTTATTGTTATGTACTTCACTGATAGATTGATGCAATAGCTTACATCAATGCAATACACACAGTTCAGGGATTAGTCTGGATTGACCTTAGAACACAGAGCTCAATTATGACCCAGCTTTTCTCGACAAAGAGCAAATGCTGTGCAACAAACCTTCTCTCTAGGGCTGTAATTTGTTAATCATTTCAAGCTACCATTTTAGTTTACTGTTTACTGTGTTTATTTTCCGTCGATGGACAGGTCTGTCTCATTTTTATACAGGACTCTCAAAGCAAAGTTGTTTTCCACAAAATCAAAGATAGTGCCCTTTGATGAGCGACGCACGAGACAAAAATTAATGATGTTAGATGACTGATTCCAATATGACAAACGGAAGTCATTGGACTATGAGTTATTGTTTCATGCGAAGGTGTGAACAACAGACCAGGCGGCAAATTGAACATGCACGGTTGAACATCCAGCATGAGTAATTCATTTTGCTAATTCGCAATTTAGTTTACAATAGTGTACATTCCATTCTTCTCAGAGTCTACAAGTCAAACACAGTCACTCTCTCGTATATAATTCTTACTTTGAGACACGTTTCCAGATGACAATGTATATATATGTTGGCATTAGTCTTGACTTTTAGTCCAAGATGCTCAAGGTTGATAAGTGGAACTTAGGATATCAATATGCAGGCGATGAGTGACAATAACGTGGCTGAAGTATGTTGACCAGACCACACACTAGAAGGTGAAGGGACGACGACGTTTCGGTCCGTCCTGGAACATTCTCAAGTCGATTGTTGAGACTTGACTTCATCTTCTGGTGTGTGATCTATTCAATTTAGGATATCAAATATGCCATAGACATTTCTCAGCGTTTCAATAGTAGCTGTAACTAGGAAATTTACCATCATTTGTCTTCAATACGAATCTTGCATCTAAAAGTCACTATAGACCATACTGGTCTTAAGAGACAGAAGTTGCTTGTTTTTCGCGTGATTCCGTCTTCTTTGGTATTAGAGGGCACATTAATATAACGAAACTAAGAATTGTAATATTTCTTAGAACTTAGAATTTGAATATACAAAGTATTAGCATATTTCTAATTCACATTCATTCAGAAACTCCTCGACAAGTAGCGTTAATGAACCGAACACTACTGATCATTGTCCAGAACCTTTGATATATAAGTATCCAGTACTTTTTTTTGCCTGTTATATATATATATATATATATATATATATATATATATATATATATATATATACACGGATAATACAGAGAAATGGGAAAGAGAGATGAACGTTTCGGCCGATCTGGGCCTTTGTCAACACCGGACAAAGTCCGGTGTTTTGACAAAGGGCAAATCGGCCGAAACGTTCATGTCTCTTTCCCATTTCTCTGTGGATTTTTCGCATATAAATGATCAGTGTTTAGGGATCGTCAATTGCATATATGCGAACATATATGCGAACAAGCCTGAACGGTCTCCAGGCATATATGCAACTGAAAACTCCCACCCCAGAATTACCTCGAACCCATACTGCCAGAAGCAATCTGCAACTGATGTACAGGATCCCTTAACCACTCGACCATCACGACCGGACAAAGTTGCATATTGCCTGGGGACCGTTCAGGCTTGTTCTCATTTGTTTCCTAATGAAGCTAATGAAGACCAAACCACACACCAGAAGATGACGAGACGACGACGTTTTGGTCCAGGACCATTATCAAGTCGTATGTGATCACATCGCACGCATCTTGTTATTAGACGCCGCTTAACTGACAAGGTCTCTTCAACTCAGGCTGAACTTCAAGGAGTATTAGCAGGATTACAGGAAGTAGTCAAATGTGGTCAAAATGCTTGCTTCTTTATTGAGAGTAGAGGAGCGTTAGAGTCTTTAAATAGCAGACGTCCAGTTTATCAGAGTATTGTGACTGAGTGTAGAGAGAATGATAAGAAATTAGAAAAAAATGGGTATGAAGTAAGATTCATGTGGATCCCTTCACATGTGGGAACACTGTTGAATGAGGTAGTTGATGAGATAGCGAAGAGAGCCACGGAAAAAATTCTTGTTGATGTTATATGTCGGTTAACCTTGAAACAAATAAAAACAAGAATCAAGATGATCCAAGAGGGTGAAGAAATGATAAAGAGAATGGCAATGGTGGACAGTAGTAACGCACTTAAGCATTATTCAATAATAAATGCAAATTCGTCCTTCACCTATGGTAAAGGAAAGTCTACTGGGAAGGATTCAATTTACATGAGATTAAGATTAGGATACAAATATATCTGGCAATAAGGTGTTGATGTCAGTGAAAAAGATAAGGAGTGTAAATTATGTAGTATGCCGCACGCCCACACCTTAGAACATTATGTATTAGAGTGTCAACTTATTGATAACTATAGAAATAAGGAAATAAGTTGTGTACCACATCAAATTGTTTGGATGTGTGATAATATTATGATAGACAGAATACTTAGAAGCTACAAGAATTTTGCCCCAAGAGTGTAACACTTATATGCTGTACTTACTATATTAACCTGCAATGTTAAATAGGATTCTTGTACTGTATTGTGTATTTGTACTCACTGAATTTGTGCGCCCCTTGAGGGACTTGAAGTGGAGGAGGGGGGGAGGGGTA
This sequence comes from Procambarus virginalis, assembly GCA_020271785.1. Classification (NCBI taxonomy): domain Eukaryota; kingdom Metazoa; phylum Arthropoda; class Malacostraca; order Decapoda; family Cambaridae; genus Procambarus; species Procambarus virginalis. Next base: position 3,424,657 of record WNGS01165503.1, on the reverse strand, counting down.
GAAGTAGCCTAAGCTACTCTATCCCTTTGAGATGTATTTTTTTTCTTGCCTCAATAAACTTACATGAACTTGAACACACAACTTGATAATGGCCCAAGACGGACCGAAACGTCGTCGTCTCATCTTCTAGTGTTTGGTTTGGTCGTCATGTCTTCAGCCACGTTATTGTGACTCCTCGCCTGCCTTCTGCAGCTTGTAGTGCCTACAGTGGCGGCTGAAAGCAGCCTCGCGGAACATCTAACCAGAACGAGATGAGAGAGAGAGATGCTATACATAAATTTGTCTGTGCAAACAGGGTTTGAAAGATGCTGCGGAAACGCCCGCTAGACGCCACAATTGCAATAAGTCCATTACGGGCTCACCATAGCCCGTGCTGCTAGGAACTTTTTGTTCCAAGTAGTGAATCTAAACAACAACAACAGCCATAATTGCTGGGAGTTACATACCAACCAAA
>WNGS01165503.1:3396283-3408448 GCA_020271785.1 Procambarus virginalis | reverse complement strand
GACGGGTTGCCCACAGAGGCCTGGTCGAAGACCGGCCGCGGGGACACTAAAAAGCCCCGAAATCATCTCAAAAACCTCAAGATAACCTGATGGGTGGTAGTGAAGAGAGGGTTACAAACAGACTGATTCCTTTGATTCATGGCTCCATGTTCCTGGTCTTTGTCCTGTGGCGCAGTGGTAAAGCCCTCGCCTAGACCTTCGCCAGCGCTTTAGCCTGGCTTCGTATCCTGGCCATGAGGATTGACTGGGCCAATCCTTAACTGTATGACTCTGTTCACCAGCAGGAATAGGTACCTGGTTGTTAAACGGTTTTACGGGTCGTATTCGGGGTTAAAAATTAGGATTAAGGACCTGCTAAAACGCTATGCGTGCTGGTGGCTGTACAAGAATGTAGAACTCTTATATATAAATTAATACAAATATTCTTATTGGCATCTCGGTTAAGGTATTTGAAACAGTAATTGTACAATTGGCTTGGAGAACGTGAGAGAGTTTGAATTTTAATGTATTTTTTTGTACTTTTAGTAAATTTTTAGGTGAGAAACATTGAAACATTATATATATATACATATATATATATATATATTATATATATATATATATATATATATATATATATATATATATATTATATATATATATATAACCTGACCTCACACCCCAGAATGACTCGAACCCATACTCCCAGGAGCAACGCAACTGGTATGTACAGGGACGCCTTAAACCACTTTCCCTGTACATACCAGTTGCGTTGCTCCTGGGAGTATGGGTTCGAGTCACTTCTGGGGTGTGAGTTTTCAGTTGTATCTAGTCCTGGGGACCATTCAGGCTTGTTTGCATATATATATATTATATATATATATATATAATATATATATATATATATATATATATTAATCGTACCTAATAGCCAGAACCGTACTAAAAGGCCTTGTATGCTAGGCCTGATTTGCCAATAAGCAAACTGGTTTTCGTTATTTTCAAATATTTTTGTCTAAATTTGTGTAATCCAGTTATGGATATTATTATATATTAAGGACATGAATTACTGACTTGGTTGGTTAGGGAGGAGTACCATAGGTTTGTTAGGTTTGGTTAGGTTAGGTTAGAGGATACCATAGGTTTGTTAGGGTAGGTAGGTAAGGTTTGGTCAAATTTCTATGTTAGTTTTAACTCTAATTAAATTATAAATAAATTCATGCACAATGTTATGGAAAGCTTTATTTTCAATGAGTAAAACGTTTTGAAAAATGTAATATTTGGGGAAATTCGGCTTCTTAGACAACACCCTTCACCCCTAAGTCAAATGAAATTTGAATACGATTTAATAATAGCTCAATGGGATCGAACTAATGTCATGACATATTAAAGTACTACAGTCTCTTTAAAAGAAGTCCTCTACGGGCTCACCATAGCCCGTGCTACTTGGAACTTTTTGTTCCAGGTAGCGAATCTTAAACAACAAACCACCGCAGAAAATACTCATGGTTAAGACGAAGTATTTAACTGCAGTGGTCCACATCAATGCCTTCTATTAGTGAGTATTCCCAAATTTAGTAGTCCCCACTTTGGTCTCGCTTCATGCAGATCGCGTTCAATCCCCGACCATCCAGTAGTTTTTTTTTTTTTATTTTTATTTTTACATGCAAACATGCAATTTAATACAATAAAAACAATATACACAGCACAAAAAACACATAGAACAGAGGAAACAAAACCCATCAGCCAGAAGGGCTGACAGCACAGCATAACAAATTCAAAGGTGTATGGAAAATACAGGCCAAACGGTAAACACGTGCAGAGAAAACATAAACAAACATTACAATGATAAACGGGACACAACAACAAAACAAAACACCGGCCTGAAGGACCGAGACCCAAATACTCAATACACAAAGTAAGCAGAGAATAACAATAAATTATAAACACAATAATTGAAGAACAGAGAGCGAACACCATAGCCAGAAGGGCACAGAAACACTCAAATGACAAGAGCATAGATCAAGCAAAGGCACATCAAAAGAGCACACATAATAATGAAAACAAACATAGATCATGAAAAGGCAGAGCTTAATAACTGGGACATTTAGAAAACATCGGCCGGAAGGGCACACAATATACATCACAAAACCAACCCCCACATAACAGACTAAAATCCAAAACACACCCGATATCCACATCACATTATCAGGACTGCGCATACTTTTCCGGCCACTCTGCAGCCGGAAAAAGAGTGCAATACGCCTCCCATATCGCCATAATATTCTCCGGAATAGGGGGACTAAGGGCCGTCCGAGGATCGGGCATCGAAATCGGCACACCCGACAGAAATATCCTATATGCTGGAACCCAGACAGACGCGGGGCGCCACGGAACAGGCTCCACCCGGTCAGTATAGGTAAAGCTTATAGGGTTGGACTGCGCACCATACGGCGTGCCGTCGGCTAATATGAACGGGACCTCCTGCGTTGTGCACACGACGGGCAGCGCACCCGTACCCGCGGCAGCCTCACAGGGCTGCTCAGCAACCACCGGACGGGACACTCGTGGGGGCTCCTCACCCCGAACATCCTTCCGCAGAACCAACACGAGGTCCCGACTTGCACCAGCACCCTCTTCACCAACCACTGGAGGTGCAACCACCCCCCACTGCGGGGAACTGCCGACAGAAGCCACAGGAGGCGAATCATAGACACAGCCCTCGGCATCAGCAGATATATGGACGTCAGCGGCCACTACCTCAAGTCCTGATAACCCATCAGCGCCAGAATCCACCTCATCAGCCCATGCAGTAGATGAGCGCCTGGATCTCTTGGGCACCGGGCGCACATCTTCGGAACCGGAAGTGGACCCAGACCCACGGGCATCACAAGCCGCTCGTACGCGTCTGACGACTGCAGCAGCTTCAACCGCAGGGGGAACCGGACCACACACAACCAGGGACCCCTCAGCCACTTCAGCATCCGGGATCCGAGTCGAGGAGATAGGGCCAGGCGCAGCATCGGAAGACAGGGGAGCATGCGCAGAGGAGGGCGCAATACCACGGGCCACTGGAGCAGCAGGGACAGGGATACGAACAGGATCAGGGGATCCACCGATCTCATCGCAACAGCCGGAGGAGGGCCAGCGACATCCGGGGAAACGTCAGGGGACGCCGGGGGAGCCGCAGCAACGAGCCGGGCGGGCTCCACATCCCCGAAGTCCTCGTCCAGTGGAAGCGGAGGGAAATCCTCTTCCCGAAAGAGGTTGACAGGTGCAACCGGATCCGCCTCGCACCCTGCAGCCTGATGCCCCATCAAGCCACACCGGAAACAGGTCCGAGGCTGCCGGGCATAGTACACCCGGATGTAGCATCCCAGAAGCCGGACCGAAGACGGAATGTCCGACCGCAGACGCATGCCCAAGGTGCGAATATTCGTCCGCCTCCCGCGTACTTCCCGGAGGATAACGTATTTACCCTCACACTGACGACGGGCCCAAATCGCTGGAAATAACGCCGCAGAAGCTCTTCGGGAAACTCCAAGGGCGCCCCATGCACGCTGACATAGGTCAGCGCACCACTCCGGTCTGATATGGCGACTGAGCCGGTACCTCCTGGCAAGGACAGCGAGCGCCCCTCGTAACGACTGAGGAAGGCACGATATACCTCCTCCGTCGCCAGCTTGATGACAACGCGACGCGCAGTCACCAGCTCAATCCCGTCAATATCTAGCACCGGGATATGCAGCAAGTCGCACAGTACCTCCGCCACCTCTGGATACCCAGCACGGCCAGAGAATTCCAGTCCTACCGAGTTCACACGCTTGATTGCAGGTAGGGGACCACCCATGGTGAACCCAACACCTGCCACGTCTGCACACCGCCAGGCAGGCAACAACACTGGGGGTGGGGGGGGGCAGCTACGCCCCGCCACCTGGCGATCAAACGGCTGACTACCCTAGCAGTCACGGAGGGACACGTCCGCACTCCACGGCTGCTCAGGGTCAACTCCTCAGCAGCAGCAGTTGGTGTTCCCAGCTTGGGTACCATCCCTTTCCCCACCGTCCCATCCCAAATCCTTATCCTGACCCCCTTCACAATGCTATATAGTCGTGATGGCTTGACGTTTTCTCCCTGATAATTCAATTCAAAATTCTCAAATGGAGTATATTAAAGTATGTTGCATTTCTGATTGAATCTGCATTTGTAATCCCTTTGTGACCTAGGTCATGATTCATCTCGAATTTACGCTTCTTACGAAACCTGTTCATCTTTGCTAAATCACAGCAGCTCTGTTTTCATTTATTAAATAGTTCACCAGTTTGCAAGCTTAACAACCCAATGTTATTATTGTTATAACACCCACGTAGTGCAATGGAACTCATCAACTGTTTAGTAAGTGTAAACATCTCCATGGTTAGGAAATGATTGACAGGTTTCGCAATTGGAGAGGTAAATGCTTCGTGAATCGAGTCCCAGGTCACGGTGGTCCTCACAATATTTATAAATTTAATTTATTCACTAAAATAAATGTCATTTATTGCAAGACAGTTGCATTTCTTATGAAGATATTAATTGTAATAATATAATAATAATAATAATAATAATATTATTATTATTATTATATTATTATTTATTATTTCTTTGTGGCACTTCATGACTTCATGTTATCGGGGTTTGTATAATTAGAATTGATATGGAAATGTGTTTCAACAGTGGCTTTCCAAACAAGTATGTTTTGAATGTGTGTTCCAGCAGATTGTCGTGGATGCGTGTGTGTGTTCCAGCAGCTTGTCGTGGATGCGTGTGTGTGTTCCAGCAGCTTGTCGTGGATGCGTGTGTGTGTTCCAGCAGCTTGTCGTGGATGCATGTATGTGTTCCAGCAGCTTGTCGTAGATGCGTGTGTGTGTTCCAGTAGCTTACCGTGGATGCGTGTGTGTGTTCCAGCAGCTTACCGTGGATGCGTGTGTGTGTTCCCGCAGCTTGTCGTGGATGCGTGTGTGTGTTCCAGCAGCTTGTCGTGGATGCGTGTGTGTGTTCCAGCAGCTTGTCGTGGATGCGTGTGTGTGTTCCAGCAGCTTGTCGTGGATGCGTGTGTGTGTTCCAGCAGCTTGTCGTGGATGCGTGTGTGTGTTCCAGCAGCTTGTCGTGGATGCGTGTGTGTGTTCCAGCAGCTTGTCGTGGATGCGTGTGTGTGTTCCAGCAGCTTGTCGTGGATGCGTGTGTGTGTTCCAGCAGCTTGTCGTGGATGTGTGTGTGTTCCACACGTGTTCACAATATACCTCACCACCTGAACACAGAACACACTGGCCTCAGCTAATCTCTTCACGGTACAAGAAAATTAACATTAAAAGCACACATCAGCTTAAGACAATTTCAACAAGTTTGCTAATGACAAACCAAGTTTGTTTGACAAAAATTTGTATTTTGTTTTTTGTGAGAACTTTTCTGTCCCTAATGCTCATTACCAACACATTTTTCATTATGTAAACGATATTATCGTTATTTTCACTCAAACGCAAGTGGTGTTTTTTTGTGTGTTATCAAGCGCCTTTTCAGACTTCTGGCTTCATATTTATTCACTAAATACTTGTACATTTCTTCATTTAATAATTTTGAATCGGTGAATAAATGTTAATATTTCACAGTTCAGTAATATTTCATACTCAGTAAGTTATGTAGATTTATTAATCTCAAACTCTTAACACGAAATTTGCTTCTGTGTAAAGGTTTATCTCTCCCATCTGTAGGAGAGTCTATGGACATATTTTTGGAAGTAGACTCTGTAAAACTATCTAGGAATGAGGGACTCTTTAGAAGCGAGAGTTTATAATGACTCTCTAGATGCGTGTGTGTTCCACCAGCTTGTCCTAGATGCGTGAGTGTTCCACCAGCTTGTCCTGGATGCGTGAGTGTTCCACCAGCTTGTCCTAGATGCGTGAGTGTTCCACCAGCTTGTCCTAGATGCGTGAGTGTTCCACCAGCTTGTCCTGGATGCGAGTGTTCCACCAGCTTGTCCTAGATGCGTGAGTGTTCCACCAGCTTGTCCTAGATGCGTGAGTGTTCCACCAGCTTGTCCTAGATGCGTGAGTGTTCCACCAGCTTGTCCTGGATGCGTGAGTGTTCCACCAGCTTGTCCTGGATACGTGAGTGTTCCACCAGCTTGTCCTAGATGCGTGAGTGTTCCACCAGCTTGTCCTAGATGCGTGAGTGTTCCACCAGCTTGTCCTAGATGCGTGAGTGTTCCACCAGCTTGTCCTGGATGCGTGTGTGTTCCACCAGCTTGTCCTGGATGCGAGTGTTCCACCAGCTTGTCCTAGATGCGTGAGTGTTCCACCAGCTTGTCCTGGATGCGAGTGTTCCACCAGCTTGTCCTAGATGCGTGAGTGTTCCACCAGCTTGTCCTAGATGCGTGAGTGTTCCACCAGCTTGTCCTGGATGCGTGTGTGTTCCACCAGCTTGTCCTGGATGCGAGTGTTCCACCAGCTTGTCCTGGATGCGTGAGTGTTCCACCAGCTTGTCCTGGATGCGAGTGTTCCACCAGCTTGTCCTGGATGCGTGAGTTTTCCACCAGCTTGTCCTGGATGCGCGAGTGTTCCACCAGCTTGTCCTGGATGCGTGAGTGTTCCACCAGCTTGTCCTGGATGCGTGTGTGTTCCACCAGCTTGTCCTGGATGCGAGTGTTCCACCATCTTGTCCTGGATGCGTGAGTGTTCCACCAGCTTGTCCTGGATGCGTGTGTCTTCCACCAGCTTGTCCTGGATGCGAGTGTTCCACCATCTTGTCCTGGATGCGTGAGTGTTCCACCAGCTTGTCCTGGATGCGTGTGTCTTCCACCAGCTTGTCCTGGATGCGAGTGTTCCACCATCTTGTCCTGGATGCGTGAGTGTTCCACCAGCTTGTCCTGGATGCGTGTGTCTTCCACCAGCTTGTCCTGGATGCGAGTGTTCCACCATCTTGTCCTGGATGCGTGAGTGTTCCACCAGCATGTCCTGAATGAGTGTGTCTTCCACCAGCTTGTCCTGCATTTTTTACTCTAATACAAAGTTCATTTGAGGGTTTCACTGTTGAACAAATATACTGTTGACAGTTTTAAAGTGCAGTGTTGCAGAATGCAGTAAGCCAGTTGGACCAATTACTAATCCTTTTTGTCAGGCTTATTGCACTCACTCTAAGACTATGAGACTACCTTCTAGTACCTAGGGGTAGGCCTATAAATCCAGTTTCTGGTTCATTGTGGTAGGACTACTGGATTTAGGCCTCACAAACCAACTGCTGGCCCGTATGGAGATCAGTTCCTGATTCCCTTGTGTAGTCCTCAACGTAAAATAATGGGCTATATTATCAGTTTCTCTTAAATCAATTTAATTTTTTGTTGGCAATCAGAGTTGAGTAATCTGAAGTGTTTAACTACAAGAAACACCTCTGGATCAAGAGATTGACACTCAGAATGCACATATTTTCCTCATTGGTGGGTTATTCGTGAACCAGTTTGGGTTCTGCACGAAATCAGTGGAAGGACTCTGGAAATTCATTTAAACAACAATAGGGCTCGAACTAGGGATCCGTAATTTGCTAGGCCACTGCCTTAACCCTGATGTCTCCATGTTCAACCTACATCTTAATAGGGTTTTAAAATGGTCAAAAGTTTAATGGTCAAGGGGAGATTGGGGGGGAGACTGGCAGATGAAGTTTAATTGCTAATAAATGTAAAGTTTTGAGGCTAGGTAGGTAAATGATGATAGAGTTACAAAGATACGAGCTAGATGGTGTTGAGATTGCTGAAGGTCGGATTGCGAATGGGATCTTGGAGTTATGATTAGTAAGCATTTAAAACAACAGGATCAATGCATGAATGTTCGTAATAAGGCCAATAGGACACTGGATTTTTAATCGAAGCGTTAGTAACAAGACCCCTGGTGGGGTTCTCAAGCAATATCTTGCTCTAGATTATGGCCCCATTTAGATTATGCCGTTCCGTTTTCGTCGCCGTACTATAGAATGGATATAAATTCACTTGAATGGGTCCAGCGTAGGATGACAAAGTTAATTCCCCAAATTAGTAATCGTTCATATGAAGAAAGATAGAAAATAAAGCTTGAAAATGCATTCATCGGAAAGGCAGAAGAGTTAGGGGGTGACATGATAGAAGTTTACAAGTGGATGAATGGACATAACAAAGGCAGATATTAATAGGGTATTAAAAGTATCAACACAAGACCAGAACACGAAACAATGGGTATAAAATTGGATATGTTTAGATTTAGGAAAAGACTTGGGTAAAATACTGGTTCGGTAAAGGGTTGTTGATTTGTGGACCCAATTACGCGTAACGTGGTGGAGGTGGATCCCTCGATTGTTTCAAGCGTGGGTGGACACGTATATGAGTGGGATTGGGTGGTTATAAATAGGAGCTGCCTTGTATGGGCCAATAGGCCTTCTGCAGTACCTTTGTTCTTATGTTCTTATGCGTCTTATATATGCGAACAACCCTGAACGGTCTCGAGCATATATGCAACTGAAAACTCACACCCCAGAAGTGACCTCGAACCCATACTGTCAGAAGCCCTGCAACTGATGTACAGAATTCCTACCCCACTCGACCAACACGACCGGACAAAAGAGGATGGTAGCCGAGGCTAATTCCCATCCCCCGCCGGCCCTCTGTTGGTAATCTTGGGCATGGGTATTTTTTTCAAATCACCTCATTGCTTTGGGGGCAACGTGAGGCACACAAATGCGAACAAGCCCTAAACGGTCCTCCAGGCATATATGCAACTGAAAACTCACACCCCAGAAGTGACTCGGACCCATACTGCCCACAAGCACTGCAACTGATGTACAGGATCCCTTAACCACTCGACCAACACGATTGGACAAAAGAGTATGGTAGCAAGCTAATCCCCCATCCCTCCACCGGCACTTATTAATTAGGGAATTAGCTGGGGAATTAGCTTCGGCTACCATCCTCTTTTGTCGGTCGTGTTGGTCGAGTGGTTCCAATATGGGAGTGATAGTGATTGAATAAACCATTACTAATCTTCGTGTTATTTTGCTTTGTAATTTGTTTGTAATTTGTATTGCTTTGTATTATACTACTTTTGTAATTTGCAAAATTCGAAATTTAAAATCTTTGGATATTTGACCTATATCGATGAATTACCATCTTTACAATACATATTATAATGACAGTTAGTATCACTACGTGGGCTTTCCTAACTAATATATTCCAACTTCGTCTTCATAATTAAACAACACATGTATTATACAAAATATTAAGGCCTTAATATTTTCGATCCGCGAAAAATTCGTGTAAACATAATCCTTTTATCGACGGAAATTTTTCTCAATGCATATTTTGTTAAAATATGTACGGTGAGCTTTGGTACAGTAAACAGCCAAAAATCTTATTGGATATCAGAGCTCGAGACCTATAGAGTACAATATTCTCAAACTATTTCTCCAAGAATTCTGGGCTAATAATTAGAAGAGGTCGTCCCTTCACCTTCTAGTGTGAGGTCTAGTCAAACTACTTCAGCCACGTTATTGTGACTCATCGCCTGCATAGACGAGCTAGCTCTCGGAAACATAGAGAAAAAACAGTTATTGTTTCACGTTATATCTATATCCTGATAAATAATCAATGTTTCATAAGTTATTGGTATGTTTTCTGAAAACACTAAACTTAAGTGAAAATTCTTCCCCCTATGAATATGGATATCCAAAAATGGCAAACTTTAGCAATTTCTTCTCAATAGTAAAAATTATAGATGTCATTAAAGTTTTGCTAAAAAAATCATTTGAATTTAATATGAAGGACGAATCCACAAAATATCATCCACATATCTAACCATGGAGCGATTTCAGGCGTAATTTTACAACCAAATTTCCTTTAACACAATAACATGTTTCAATGTGAAAGTAGTGGAGATAATAGATATCTCATTGCCATTCCAAAAATCGGTAGATAATACCCTTAGTAAAAGTAAATTTACATATAGTTTATCACAAATGACAATTATATAAGAGAGAGATAATTCATGATATCAACAAAAATGTCATTAATATACAACAAGCGTCAAAATATAACCGAAAAAAATAAATTGTTCCCACCTGTTAGGTACTATTTGATCTTCACATTTGATCAATTCTTTGGCTATAGTTTACATATTGAATATTGTCTCAATCTATCCTATTGGTAACCGAATTAGTGTTTATTGTATATTTTTATTTACAAAGTTCCCGTTTATGATATTATTGATTTCATTGCTCGTGAATGAATGAATCATGAATTATCTCTGTCGTCTGATATAATTGGCAATCTTATCAAATTATTTTTTTTTACTTATATAAAGAAGGAACATTGGGTTATGGAGTACATAGCAGTGGTGTTATTGCATTCTTGCAAAGCCCTAACATGCACAGCATTATGTTAGCAGCTCATTATAAAACATTATAAAATAATGTAGCTACATTATACAATAATGTAGTAATGAGGTTTTATTTATTTCAGTTTAATAATGAGTTTTATCTAAAGACTTTGGGAATGGTAATGAGAAATCCATTCTTCATTGCTTTCAAATTTGAACATGGCCTTTTTTTAATTTGTAAAACTAACGTTGGAATCATTACATGTTTTATGTATGATTTTAGGTATGAATTTAGATATATTTTTAGGTATGAATTGTAGCAAAACCTAATGATAGTCACCTGTGTAAAATTTATTCGACTAAATTTATAAATGTTTCATATTTTTGGATCTTCTTTTTCATAGGGAAGATTTTTCATGTAGTTTAGGGTTACAGAAAACCTACAAATAATTTATCTCATGTTCTTTAATTCTCAGGGTGTAGATTTTATGTGAAACCATATTTCTGTCCTCAATGTATCTACGGGCTCTTCGAGTTGTCAGCTCAAAATTCTTGGGCGAAGAGTTCGAGAATCTTGATTCTATTGGTCTCAAGCTTCGTTATCCACCAGAAGATTTTGAAAGTTGGTGTAGCAAAGCCCATCGTACAGATTATAATAAAATATGCACTATGACAACTCGGGCAAAAATTGTGTTATGGTCACCATATTTTTCAAGGTTTAGAAATATTGTCAACTTCTTGAAACCTATCGATATATATACAGGTATTTTCATTATGAAAATACAGTAGGAAAATTACTAGTTATAAGTAGCTCTCGTAGTGATAAAAAATACCTTGTAAAGATTGACAGACTTTCTATATAGGTCAAACATACAACGTTTGAAATTACGCAGTTCACATCATAAATATTATGTAAAAAGTGGTCGATTATCTAATGCTATATATATTCATTTGTCGGAAAATTAAAGTTCGCCAAATTGAATGGGAGAAGTATTCAGTTACTGATTGTAAAATAATTTGTAATAGAAAAAAATATTGAATCTGCTTTAAAACTAATTACAAAGCCATGCAATATGGTTTTGTTAAATATTGTTCAAACTCTTGTTTCAATTTTGTTCAACCCATCTGTAATGGTTTGTTCAATTTTGATTCAGTTTTAGTGGTTCAGTTATAAAGACATCTTTGTAATGTGATGAATATTCAGATATACCATTAGGGTTTCTAAGTACTCATATGTATTAGACATTAGACCTGCATTTCCATCTTCATTTCATGTATTGTCTAATAGGCCATCTGCAGTGTCCAATTGGTCTTATGTTACAAGACATTGTTTTACACCTCACACGTCAATCTTCCAGCCAATTTACTCAACCGCTGTATTACTTTTTTTTGAGAATGAATATTAATATTTCGTTCACTACGGAATCACAGGAACCCCGAAACTGAGACCACAAAAGCAGCAGCCCGTAGTCTCATCAATTGTACTGTGAGTGATCATAATAAGGAACTTCAGAGCCACCTAAGTGGCATCCAGACGGGAAGTCTGACGATTTACAGACTTTTTGTTGCTCAAGGATGCTTGAGGTTAAATTCATTTGAGAGTTAATTTACTGGACCAGATCACGAATGAGCATGCCCCCTCAAGTGTTCGTAGCGTCCTTCAGTAACCGGGGGTTTTGATCGAGTGTGGTGCTCAGGATGTTGTCGGGGTATAGGCTGGTGCTACTTAAGTCCTCCTTCCTACAAATTAAGTGTGAAATGCATATTCAAAAAAATTTTTTACAGGAGACATCTCCTGTCCACGAGGCTAACCATA
>WNGS01165503.1:3322582-3342491 GCA_020271785.1 Procambarus virginalis | reverse complement strand
TCAATGACAGTTTGAAAAAAAACATTCAAAATAAATTGCCACCAGAATTCGCGTTGCAATTCTTTTGACCATGTCGTAGCTCAGTCGATTAAGGCAGCGTCTGGGATGCTCTTGGACCTAGGTTCGAATCCTCGTCACGGCCCTTGTGGATTTGTTCATTCAAAATAAAATATAGTAATTGAGTCTCAATAAATAAATTTAAAAATATATAGTCTTTACTGTCATTTGCTAATTAAATTCAACTGCTAATTAGGTAAACAGCAGGTACAAAAATTACCTTGCCTCAAAGATGGCCGACATCAAAAGCCGGGGCTGGGAATACAACGTAAACAATCGCGACTCTTACGTTCGCTCTAAACACCGTAGAATAAATATTTATGTTCCTCCTAATTCCGCATTTTCGACAAGATATCAACAGAGATCAAACGAAATGCAGTAAAAAAAAAAAAAGGCAATGTTTATGGAGAGAAAGAGAGAGAGGGAATGACTAACAATTTGATGAAATAGGGAGGAGAAATGAGAAGGTGGACTAGAAAGAATGGGAAGAGGGGGTAATGGAGGAGAGGAGTGAAATGGCGAAGCTGGATGCAATCACCTATCACAATACTTCTAATCAAACTTTGGAACTTGCAGCTGGCTGACGGAATTCTATTTTCAAAATCTGGAGTCAAACCCGTTTTCTGTGAGGGGTCAAGATGAAGGAATATTATAGTATGTTCTAATTAATGACTGTATATCTTACTAAAACTTACCTCTGTGTGGGCTTCGTCTATTCATTTTGATTATGAGCTAAGTACGAAACGTGTCTGATTAGTGACTTTCGTACTGGCTACTGTTATATATATAGTTTAGGGAAATTACAGCATTCTGAGGGGTATAAAGAGATTAATTTTAACGAAAGATTTGATTAACTATTTACACTACTACCTCGTGTAATTGTTTCTTAGCCAGGTAGGAGAAAAGATAGATATATGACACACATACACATTATATATATATATATATATAATACATATATTTGTTTATTTTACACAGTAATATAGTTATAATTATCCATAAATTTAAAAATACCAAAATATTATGCAGATCTACAAATGATTTCAGCATCTTTATACAAAAAAAATATTAAGATAAAATATAAATATTAATTCATAAAAATGTTTATTTTCTAAATATAGAAATATTTGTTGCTTATACAAATCATCAAGTGGTTGGCTTCGTCGAGCAGCCATTGTGTTGGGCATCCCTTGTACACACAAGCTGTTGAAGTCAAAATGACCAAAAGAAGAACAGACACAAGCAGCCTGTTGCCCAAGTCTGTTTATGCAAATGAGGCGAGAGTCTAGTCCTTATGCTAAGCTGAAAGACATCGTTCTCTCTCTCCCAAGGTTGTAGTTGTGTTTACAAAGGTACAAGAGCACCAATACAAGTTCCAAAGGTGTTTCCTTATCAACACAATTCGTAGTCCAATATTATATATAAAAAATGCACCTTTAGGTTTTCATTGACTATGATTTCAGAAGAAACAAAATATTTGTTACTAAAACTATTTCACGAAGTAGAATGTAATCTTCCATACAAATATATGACATTGTTCGAGTTACGAGGAAAGGCTACGGGAGCTACGGTGCTCCAATATACAAATACACTCACACCAAACTATTCACATTACCAAAGTTCAATAAGCAGCGTGAACACATGTTCACAAAGCTTGCACAGCTTGCACAACACAACCCCATAGAACAACATACGCGTTAAGATTAGTGAGCTAAATCAAATGAGCTAAATGAGAAGAGAAGGAGAACGTTGTAGAAGAGATATAAATTCTTAGTTTCAGAAGTAAATATGATGATGGATTTGTATAGTAGTCAGTTAGACCACCAGTGGCTAAAAAGGTGGGATCTAGGAGATAGAGCTCCATCTTACAAGTACAAGTAGGTGAGGTAAGGGAATTATCCAGAGAAAACACAAATTACGACCATATACGACTAGGAAAGGATGTGGGGATGAAGATTTAGGATACGACGGACGATAGGAATGGTGCCCAACTACTTGGACGGTCGGAGATTGAACGTGGACCTGCAAGAAGCGACACCGTTGCTCTACCGACCAGTCCAAGTGGTTGGGCTGAACAAATTGGTGAGCAAACACATGCGCGCGCACACACGAACAGAGGGAAGAATCTAAGAGTTGATATCAAGCCGAACGTGTCTCCTGAAGCCAACATCAACAGAATATCACCAGCAGCGTATGCAAAACTGGCTAATCTCAGAAGTGCCTTTATAAACTTGTGTAAGAAATCCTTCAAAATCTTGTATACCACATACGTGAGACCAATCCTAGAGTATGATGCTCCAGCATGGAGTTCATATCCTGTCAAGCATAAAACGAAGTTAGAGAAGGTTCAAAGGTATGCCAATAGACTCGATCCAGAACTACGAGGAATGAGATATAAGGAAAGGCTGGGTGGATTGCACCTCACGTCGCTGAAAGACAGAAGAGTTCGGGGAGACTTGATTACCACATCAAAGATTCTCAGAACCGACAGGATAGACAAAGACATATTATTTAACACGGGTGGCACTCGAACAAGGAGGTACAGGTGGAAACGTAGTACCCAGATGAGCCACTGAGACATTCCTGGAGTCCATAACTAGAGAAACACAAGACAGAGAAGATTCAGAGGTATGCCACCAGATTAGTCCCAGAACTGAGAGGTATGAGCTACGAGGAAAGGCTATGGGAGCTAAACCTCACGTCCCTGGAAGACAGAGTTGTAAGGGGAGACATGATTACCACCTACAAATTTTTCGGAGGAACTGACAGGGTGGACAAAGACAAACTATTTAGCATGGGTGGAACACGAACAACGGAACACAGGTGGAAACTGAGTAGTTAAATGAGCCACAGGGACATTAGAAGGAACTTTTTCAGTGTCAGAGTAGTTAACAGATGGAATACATTAGGCAGTAATGTGGTGGAGGCAGACTCCATAGACAGTTTTAATTGAGATTTAATTGAGCCCAGTAGGCTCAAGAATCTGTACACCAGTTGATTGACAGTAGAGAGGCGGGACCAAAGACCCGAAGCTCAACCCTCGCAAACACAATCAGGTGAGTACACACACTGACAACGAAGCCTAGGGAGAGAAGGGAATAATCAGGGGAAAACGCCAAGCCATTACGACTATACACAATTCGAAGGGGTCAGGATAAGAATTTGGGATGGGACGGGTGGGAAGGAATGGTACCCAACCACTTGTGGACGGTCGGGGATTGAACGGCGACCTGCATGACGCGAGACTGTCGCGCCCAAGGGGTTGGGCGACGGGGCCCGAGAGCTGAGGCACGACTCAGCAGGCACCTCCCGGAGCGCGGAACAGGGCAGAAGGAGCTGTCTCAGGAACAAGCAATCAAACTTTCTCAGCAAAACAAACACGCCAGACCTGGAGGCAGGGAGCTTCATGCATGAAATTTTTGACAGTATTAGAAATTGAAAAACTTTTTATCAAAAGAAATAGATCGAGTCGTTCGAACTCCCCGTCCCACTTTCAGTATGTCCTTCACCGCCCGTCCCAATATATCCACCTCTCCGTTCTTCTTCCAATATGCCCTGTGGAGCTCCTTCCACTATGTCCTCAACTGTCCTATGTCCGATTCCCAATATGTCCTCGACCTGTTTTCAACGTCAATCACATCTTTATCCACTTCACCACTTCCAATAGGGTGCTTCAGAGCCCTATCGCTCTCCCAATAGGTGCTGCTCTTATTGGTTGTCCACCCAATATGTCTTTTGTCCCTGCCGGGGGCATTTAAAATAGGTGCATTCACAGTCCGTTAACTGTAACAGCCTCTAATGGGGTACTGTGTCAAAGACTTTCTGACAGTCTAAGAAAGTCCAGTCTGCCACAGTCCGTTGCCTCCCAGTCTTTCCATCACGGGTTCCTATTGGACGGGTGAGATTACCTCACGCCGAAAATATGGAATGCGGGTTCTTAATCGTATTTAATTAGGACTGAAATGTCCGTGTGCGTGGGGAAGAGAGATTTGACATTTCTTTACACGATTCTATCTGGTAAACAACTTCTAGTTTTTTTTAGGATAGCAAATTCGTATTTCTTATTCAACGCGGATTTTTTCCTTTGGCAGTTGTTTTCGTCTTAAATTTCCTTCAAATATCTTCCGCTATCTTTTCTTATTTTCTCCCTTTTGAGATTTTTTCGTACTTACTACGATCTTAGAAGTACGTAATCTTGGGTTGTTATCTTGAGCTGGTTCCGAAAATCAATGTGTTCTTCACGGCGAGGTTATTAACCCGACGTTTATTGGCTGGTCAACCAGGCTGTTGTATGTCGATTTGCACGGTACGGTGCTGGGGCCAGATTCACGAAGCGGTTACGCAAGTACTTACGAACCTGTACATCTTTTCGCAATCTTAGGCGGCTTTGTTTACAATTATTAAACAGCTAATGAGCTCCGAAGCACCAGGAGGCTGTTTAAAACAATAACAACAGTTGATTGGAAAGTTTTCATGCTTGTAAACTGTTTAATAAATGTAACCAAAGCCGTCAAAGATTGAGAAATGATGTTCACGTTCGTAAGTACTTGCGTAACTGCTTCGTGAATCTGGCCCCAGGTATCACATCCCTATTGAACATAAACCTGTTCATCAATATGTTCATCAATTCCCTCATGAACGTATATAAAAATCGAGTTGTTATGCTTCTCATATTTAGAGGTTGTTGAAACTTATAAAACTGTTTCATTGAGTAATTACAAAACTTTATTTTTTATCAGACGGTTTTTAACAAGTCTCCTGGAAAGTTGTGGAATTGTTCCATTGTGTGGAATTTGTTCCAGCCACTTTAATATTCTCCAAAATGGTATTGTGTGATGGATTTGAATTCCTGCGCAACAAGGACTATAATTTCAGTGGTCCTCCAATAACTGATCTGCTGTATTGAATGGATTTGAGCTGCAAAATGAGTTCTATGCACGAAATATGAATTAACTTGAAACGTCGTCGTCCCTTCACCTTCTAGTGTGTGGTCTGGTCAACGACGTTTCGGTCCGTCCTGGACCATTCTCGTCAAACGACTTGATAATGGTAAAAAACAGACCGAAACGTCGTTATTCTCTCCCTTGTCTGATGTGTCGTTTGGATATCAATAACATTATAATTCGATTTATAAACCATGTTATTGATCTGCGCTTCTGAATGTGATCGCTGGAACCTAACTGCGTTTTCAAACCCACATTGTGTTTGTTATTTTAGATCAATAACAACAATTCAAACGTTTTTGTTTAATGGTAGTTAAGAGGTCGAGAAAAGGGTTTTTTCCCTCAATCTTCAAATGGTTGAGAAAACTTCACTTGTGCTCCATTCAGCCGCTCAAAGTTGAAAATATTATGGGATTAAGCGATTACTAAAGCGATATGTATTTCAGTACAAATTTATAACATTCTCACTGACTATGGCAGTACTCACTATGGCAGTACTCACCTATGGCAGTACTCACCTATGGCAGTACTCACCTATGGCAGTACTCACCTATGGCAGTACTCACCTATGGCAGTACTCACTATGACAGTACTCACCTATGGCAGTTCTCACCTATGGCAGTACTCACCTATGGCAGTACTCACCTATGGCAGTACTCACCTATGGCAGTACTCACCTATGGCAGTACTCACTATGACAGTACTCACCTATGGCAGTTCTCACCTATGGCAGTACTCACCTATGGCAGTACTCACCTATGGCAGTACTCACTATGGCAGTACTCACTATGGCAGTACTCACCTATGGCAGTACTCACCTATGGCAGTACTCACTATGGCAGTACTCACTATGGCAGTACTCACCTATGGCAGTACTCACTATGACAGTACTCACCTATGGCAGTACTCACCTATGGCAGTACTCACCTATGGCAGTACTCACTATGGCAGTACTCACTATGGCAGTACTCACTATGGCAGTACTCACCTATAGCAGTACTCACTATGGCAGTACTCACTATGGCAGTACTCACCTATGGCAGTACTCACTATGGCAGTACTCACCTATGGCAGTACTCACTATGGCAGTACTCACCTATGGCAGTACTCACTATGGCAGTACTCACTATGGCAGTACTCACTATGGCAGTACTCACCTATGGCAGTACTCACTATGGCAGTACTCACTATGGCAGTACTCACTATGGCAGTACTCACTATGGCAGTACTCACTATGGCAGTACTCACTATGGCAGTACTCACTGTCTATGACAGGAGAAGGGATGGGCTTGGTGAGGGAGAGTGAGGGAGAGTGAGGGAGAGGTAGAGAGCGTGAGAGGGATAATGAGAGATGGTGCAGTGTTTGACGTGGAAGAACGAGGGGGAGAGAAATATAGCACAATGATAGTGAGCGAACGAAAGAATGGTGGCAAGGGGGAGATAGTGAGAGGGGGGGGGAAGATTTATAGATTGTGACGAGGGAGAGTGAGGGAGGGGAGAGAGAGGCAGTGCATAGCAACGGATGCAGAATTATGAGGTATGAATGTAGGTGAGAAGTGTGAGTGAGAAGGAGTGTGAGGGAGAGGGAGTGTGAGGGAAGGGGAGAGAGTGAGGGAAGGGGGGAGAGTGAGGGAGAGTGGGGGGGGGGAAATGAGAGAGTGGAGAGAAGGAAATTGGATTCTCTCACTTTCCCAAAGGGTCAGTTGGTCTAACTCGAAGAAAAGACATTTTGAAACGTGAAGTATTAAATATTCCTTCCTTTCCCTTATTGTTCCTTTATCTACCAATATGTATATACATATGTATGTGTGTATCTGGTGTATATGCATTTGTTATAACGTTGGGAATCTATGTAAGTGGGTACGAATAATATATGTGAAGGAATTTGTGAATATCAAAATGTGTGTGTGTGTGTGTGTATTCACCTAGTTGTATTCAGCTAGTTGTGCTTACGGTGGTTGAGATCTGTTCTTTAGGCCCGCCTCTCAAATGTCAAACAACTAATTTTTTCACATCCACAAACACACACACCCGTGAAGCAGCCCGTAAAAGCTGTCTAACTCCCAGGTATCTATTTACTGCTAGGTAACATGGGCATCAGTGTGAAAGAAACTCTCTCCAATCTGTTTCCGCCGGCGGCCGGGATCGAACCCGGACCCTGGGATTACGAGTCCCAAGCGCTGTCCATTCAGCCACGGCCTGTGTGTGTGTGTGTGTGTGTGTGTGTGTGTGTGTGTGTGTGTGTGTGTGTGTGTGTGTGTGCGCACGTGTGTGTGTGTGTGTGTGTGTGTGTGTGTGTGTGTATGTGTGTGTGTTCTGTACGTACCATCCATACGATTGCTGCCTTTCTGATGCTAAGACTTTCTTTAATGCTTTCCAAAAAGTAAAACATTTCTTCTGCGGTTCCTTGCCAATGTGTCCGCCTCGTCTGACAAAATTCCGTACATAACTTCTTGTGCCAACTTTCCACAGTAATTCCCTTTGTGAACATTTGCAGACATTCCTCTCTGCGGGGCTTTGTTGGTCATAATATTTTCGCGTTTAACATTCCGTTGCATATATGTAACTTTAATTTTATGTATAGCAATTTTCCTTTAAAAAACACTGCTACAAGTACCTTCATTAGTATTAATGCTTGTTGCTACTTCTTATTCTAATAATAATAATAATAATAATAATATAATAATAATAATACAAATTTTAATCATTATAAATCTTAAATTTATTTATACAGCTTTATATAATACAAATATTAAATGACAGGGACATACCTGGAGCATTTAATCGGGTCTGTTATGAATGACTCTCTTAATGAATGACTTATGAATGACTCTTAATGAATGACTCTGATATGAATGACTCTCTCAAACTTAGAGACTTGAAGTCTATGGGAATTGTCTGCACTTCATTTACAAAAAAACAAAAACTTTTGAATCAGTACAGCTAGAAGGCTATGATGGGAGTACTCATGTGAATCAGTTCAGCCAGGAGACTATGGTGGAAGCTCTCATGTGAATCAGTTCAGCCAGGAGACTATGGTGGAAGCTCTCATGTGAATCAACTTCCCATGCCATCTGGACGTTAGTGATAAAGGTTATCGTCTAAACAGAGACACTGATGAGTGACTTGAGCATTGACTTTTAATGAGGTCAAAGAACCTAAGTTGAATCATTGAAACCCATAAAAGATTTTTGTTTATATATGAGAGAACGACTTTGACAAGCTTTAGGTTTTTCCGCTGTCCAATACAAAATATATATATATATTTTTTTACCTCACTCAGTTATCAAATAAACCGTCCTGTCCTAAGTCTAGACATAACGCCAGTATATTATGGGTGGAAATTGATGCAATCTTTTCACGACAAGACATTCGAAAAATGTAGCAGCCAAATGCAATAAACAAATTACACGTCTCCGGAAGGCGCTGCATCTCCAACATGTTTTTTGCAGGGAGGGGGGAGGGGAAGGGGGAGGGGGGAGTTAGTAAGATCAATAAGATAAATTAAGAGAAACCTCTCTTAAACTGGATTTATATGGGAGTACTCACAACTCTCTATGAAATAACTATTTAAAGTCGTATCTAAAGGTGTTAAACAAAGTTCACGAGAAGATCAAGAAAGGTGTAATAGGCAGCAAAATCCTCGTCCATAGATCAACAACCTGTCCTCACAACTAATGCGTCCTATTTTCCACGTTGTGGTCCCCAGCGTGTACTTAAAAAAAGGATCTATTAAAATTGCGACTCCGAACAAAATTA
Organism: Procambarus virginalis; assembly: GCA_020271785.1. Taxonomy (NCBI): domain Eukaryota; kingdom Metazoa; phylum Arthropoda; class Malacostraca; order Decapoda; family Cambaridae; genus Procambarus; species Procambarus virginalis. The sequence goes on along the minus strand of WNGS01165503.1, from coordinate 3,333,732 downwards.
ACGTTTTCTATACATTGATAGGGGGGTAGGATAGGGAGGTGGCATGGGTTGGTGCATTTCAGGTTAGGTTAGCACTAGATACTTTGTGGTAAATTGAAAGATTAAGTTGACCTCAATGGCGTATCCAGACTCTCAAGACAAGCCTCATAAGAGAAGTCTCTCTCTCTCTCTCTCTCTCTCTCTCTCTCTCTCTCTCTTTCTTCTCTCTCTCTCTCTCTCTCTCTCTCTCTCTTTCTCTCCACGTTTCTCTTATTTCACTCCTGCCGCCTCTAAACATCATCACCACCTGCCTAACAGGTCGAGGATGTCATCCTAGCTGAAAGCCCAAGTAATGGATGTCAATGTGTGTCTGTGTGAAGAAGATACAATGCCGAGAGCTGTCCCAGCTGGCTCCTAGGAGGGAGGGGTGGCTAGGGAGGAAGTCGACCCAGCAAGAATGGCAACATTAGACCAAGAGTGAGAGTGCTGTCTCCCACACACCTCAGAGATCCATTTATTTCAAGATTTAATGGGAAAGGATAAAAAAAAGCAGGTGGAATCAGTGGAGATGGGATTGCCAGAGGCGGGGCTTTGACAGGATGAGTCCTGAGAGACCCATCCTAGTGTCTTGAGAAAAGCCAGTGTCTCTGCTTGCTCTTTTTTTTGTATAGGATTAAGATAAGTGTTTCTTCCAGTCGCTCCTTGCTTGTGGGAGTTAGCCACGTGTGTCTGTTTCATTCGAGTTATAGACTGCAGTAAGCCAAGTGTGTCTTTGATACTTGCCTTTGAGTCTGAAGTGTGTCAAATATGCCGGTGATATCAGTTACTGTGTCTGAAGTCTGTCAAATATGTTCTCGAGACCTGGGTTTGAGCCTACAGTCAAATCTAGCCTCAAATCCTTTCATTGGGTCTAAAGTCTGTCAAATATGTCTTGAAAACCGGCCTTTTTGTGTCTGAAGAATCTCAAAAAGTGTCTTCGAGTTTCATTCTAATAAATGTCTAGAGTGAAAAGAGTGTGTTTGCACTTAGAATAAGTACTTAGAATAATAGGATAAGTATTTTCACTCGGAGAATAAGTACCTGAAACCCCAAAACTCACAATAACACTTATCAGTTCACACGAACAGCATCGTTCTGTTCCGGATGTGTTGACTAAAATTACATAAACCTTAAAATATACATGAATTGTTGACATTCTTATCGGGAGGAATAAATGAAGTTTATCAGCTGTGCTTCGTTCCATTAATGGTTTAGACTAACGTTTCAGGGCAGTTAGCACTTCTGTGTAATGATTTAATAACACTCAGTGTGACACAGTTTCTTTTTAAACGGAAGAGAGGAATATGGCAATAGAATATAGCTATATAGAATATAGAAGAGAGGACAGTCGACGTATCATTAGAGGACGGGAGTGGTGGTGTGGTAGAGGTGTGGTGGAGTGGGAGAAGTGTGTGGTGTGGGTAAGGAGTGTAGTGGTGGGTAGAGGTGTGGTGGAGTGGGAGGACCACAGAAGGAGGGGGTGTGGTAAAGAGGATGAGTGTGGTAGAGAAGATGAGGGGCACCACAATCTAAGCATCTGGCAGCGGTCCAGTGCTGGGGAAGGGAGGAGAAGTCTGGAGATGGGCAGGCAAGGAGGAGGAACTGGTGGTGGGGAAGAGGGTGGAAACTGGTGGTGGGGAAGTGGGGGTAAAACTGGTGGGGGAGGTGGTGAGGGGGAGGTTGGCGGGGATGGGGGAGGGGTGGAAGCCTGTTCCTTCAACTCAAAGAGCGCATTTCGTATTGTTTTTTCTAACCTGATATAAAATGATCAAAGTTGCTCAAGGTCTTGGCATAATATCTCCTTATGGTCTAAGAAGCAGCCCATAACAACTGAATAACGGGGCTTGATATAGGGATGAGTCCCTTGTCCCTGGGGGGGATGGGTCAGCTCACTCGTGGGAGGGGGGGGCGTGAACTCTCTCAGGGGTTCAATGTAAACCGGGTATGTCGACTTTAATGGTTTGGGTAAATGATCAACTGTCATGAAAAACGTAATCAATCTTCTTGGAAGTTATAAATCACTTATGCCAGATCCCCCCACACCCCCACTCTACCTGACCTCCCCCCCCCCACACACACCCCAACACCCCCACTCTACCTGACCTCCCCCCCACACACACCCCTCCACACCCCCACTCTACCTGATTCCCCCCACCCCCACCGAGCCTCACCATTTCCCCCAGGAGATCAACACACAACCCAAGACGGATCAAAACTTCTCCCCTGTGCTGTCACTGCTGAAATACAATGACTTCACCATTTATAAACTTTGAGCGGAGCTGCAAGAAACCTCTGTATCCTCTGTAAACCGTCAAGCAGCGACATGAGGTGAAATTCAGCAAGGGGAAAATTATGGGTCGCAGAAACAGTGTTACGAAGCATAGATGTGATAAACGGGGGAGTTAGGAGATAACGAGTGACTGATTTATGTGCAAAGTGTGGTGCTTTGGGGAAGACGCTGGGAGGAGGGAGGAGAAGATCTATAGTGAAGATGCACAAGTATTACCCGAAAGAAGTGATGTATAGAGCTCGTACTTCCTGCTTATGGGGGAAGGCGTGGTGTTCCATCAGACTGTGTGTGTGTGTGTGTGTGTGTGTGTGTGTGTGTGTGTGTGTGTGTGTGTGTGTGTGTGTGTGTGTGTTGGATATATATAAAGGTTTGTATATACCTTATATACACACCTTATGAATCTAACTTAAATATGGTTAAGAGCATTTTAAAATGTACCGAGGTACACTTAGGAGATTGTGGTGAGAAGTACGCTAAAGAATGTTCTCACCTAGTTGTTTTTGCAGGGGTTGAGTTCTGGCTCTTTGGTCCCGCCTCACAACTGCCAATCAACAGGTGTACAGATGCCTGCGCCTATTGGGTTCTATCATATCTACATTTGAAACTGTGCATGGAGTCAGCCTTCACCACATCACTACTTAATGTACACCATTTGTTACCTATTCTGTCACTGAAAAAAATATTTCTAATGTCTCTATGGCTCATCTGGGTACTGATGTACTAAGTTTGCACCTGTGTTCCCTTGTTCGTGTCCCACCCATGCTAAAGAGTTTGTCTTTGTCCACCCTGTCAATTCCCCTGAGAATTTTGTAGGTGGTTATCATGTCTCCCCTTACCCTTCTGTTTTCCAGGGACGTGAAGTTCAGCTCCTTTAGCCTTTCCTCGTAGTTCATACCTCTCAGTTCCGGGACCAGTCTAGTGGCCATACCTCTGAATCTTTTCTAACTTCGTCTTGTGTTAAACTAGGTATGGACTCCAGGCTGGAGCTGCATACTCCAGGATTGGTCTTACATAAGTGATTCAGAGGGTTCTGAACGATTCCTTACACAAGTTCTAAAGGCAGTTCTTATGTTGGCCAGTCTGGCAACAATGTGGCGACATACGGATAATACAATATGTTGAACACACTTTAAAGTGTGTCTCAACATTATTACTATAGACAAAACATTATTACTATACGCAACATAACGTGGAAGAAAAGCTATTAGAGTTTCGTATAATCAAGCCCTAAATTAAAACACAATCCCATAAACCCTTAAGGAACTGAGCTGTAATTTCGCATGGCCGTACCCAACTCCTGCCTGCCATTGAAAATATAATCATTCTCTCACATAGTCTTCTAACGCCTCGAATCCGTCCTCTTTACACCCCGAGACGCAAATATCGATTTTGATCCTCCAACAAATATTCTTGATGAAGGCGATCGGAATACAGATGACAAGAAACGTCTCCTTGCCTCGCTAGCTCCCCGGACCGCCATTAACAAGAGAAATTTGGTGAAAGGGAAGATCTCTCTCTCTCTCTCTCTCTCTCTCTCTCTCTCTCTCTCTCTCTCTCTCTCTCTCTCTCTCTCTCTGTGTCTCTCTCTCTATGGGAGCTGTGAATCAGAGTCCACATGCTTCGCAAATAGCCTGGGGAAGCAAAACGGTCCAAAAGCGACCAACTAATAATTAAACATATCGCGATATTCTTTTGCTAGATTTGCGAGATACGAACCGGGGATTGTCGGTTCTCATACGATAGATTATAACCGGGATTGTCGGTTCAGAAGCGATAGATTATAACCGGGATTGTCGGTTCAGAGGCGATAGATTGTAACCGGGATTGTCGGTTCTGATACGATAGATTGTAACTGGGATTGTCGGTTCAGATGCGATAGATTGTAACAGGGATTGTCGGTTCTGATACGATAGATTTTAACCGGGTTTGTCGGTTCTGATACGATAGATTGTAACAGGGATTGTCTGTTCAGATACGATAGATTGTAACAAAGCAGGGACTCCCAACCCCATTTTCTGAATTTCATACTAAGAGCAATTTATAAGCCCTAGTGGAGGGCAAGAACAAGCTACGCTCAACCGAGCTACTGAGCTGCCACAGTAAGGATCACAGAAACATCGAACTGCTGCCCAACTGAAACTTTTAGCCTTCCCCGGGCTGCCACTTGAGCATGGAGATATTAGGTGATCCACGTTTATTGTGGTACACAATTGGTATGACTGGAGGGTTGTAAATCCCCTAATTCCTCCCATGTTCGAGTGGAAGCCCAGATAGGGTTTGAAGTCTCAGTTGGACAGCAGTTATAAGAGCAACCGTGTCTGACTGGACGAGTGACTGGTTTCCAGTGACAGTCGTTGGGGATGAGGTGGTTGACGACTTCTCCCTAGAAGGATGTCTTACTCCTCAAACTTGATGTGCAAGTTACAGCCCCGCTCCGGTGCCTGGTACGACCACAACGGGCTCGCCATAGCCCGTGCTACTTGGAACTTTTTGTTCCAAAGTAGCGAATCTTAAACAACAACAACAACATCATCCTCAAACTTTGGACTGTACCCCATGACACACCATCTAGATGTGTCATGTGGGGTGGGGGGAGGGGGACTCCTAGATTTGCATCCTATAGCATTACGGTGGCTAACCTAAATAATGACCCGACCAGGATTCGAACCCATGACTGCTAGAATCACCTCCCCCCTCCCCTAAACGTACGCAGTACTGCAGCCACCGCACCATTGATCGGCTAAAATCGTCGGTCTATCATTGGTCACGGTACTGTCTACCTATGTGGGTGATCCTAGTCGTCATGGGTTCGAATCCTGGTAGGGTCATTTTGAGTTCTCAATGATTTATGGCTTGGCAATTGACGATCACTAAACACTGATCATTTGTATGCGGAAAAACCACAAAGAAATGGAGAAGAGAGATGAACGTTTCGACTCGTGAAAGCCGTTGTCAACATCAGACTGATGTTGACAACGGCTTTCACGAGTCGAAACGTTCATCTCTCTTCTCCATTTCTTTGTGGTTTTTCCGCATGCAAATGATCAGTGTTTAGTGATCGTGAATTGCATATATATATATATATATATATATATATATATATATATATATATATATATATATATATATATATATATATATATGTCAAACTTTCAGAAACACCCAAGGAATATTTAATATAGAAACACTTCCCTATAAAAGAATTGAATTCAGGTTAAAGAAAAGTGGCAAGCCAGTACCACCACGCAGATCGTTAAAAGGACTGGAAATTGGGCGGCTATTCCATGACTCCAGTTCCCTTTAACAACCTGCATGGTGTATTGGTTAGTGCTTGCACTTGGTTAGCCCGAGTTCAATTCTCTCATAGGGGAAGAGTTTCTGTCTTTATAATAAAAATAAAATGAAAATAAATTGAAATCTATGAGAATTCCATTTATCAATGCAATGGGAAACATTAAAATCGAATCTTAACATATTTAGTATAGCGTTTGTTGTTTTTACGTGCAACAGATGGCGCTGTTTTTCAAAAAAGCATGTTTTTACCCGTCACATGTGTGGCAGCTATATAGTACGTATATAAAAACACGCGCCTATTCGAATGTAACGTTGTGTCAAAATTTCAAAGCAATTGGTAAAGAGGTTTCGAAGATTTTCTTAACATGAAATACACATGAAGCATGTTGTTTTACCATCACAGACGTGACATCTATACAGTATGTATACAAAAACCTGCTCGGATGCGAATGGAACGTTGTGTGAAAATTTCAAAGCAATCGGTGAAGTACTTTCGGAAATTAGCGATTATGCACAAACGAATGTTTCCATTTTTATTTATATAGATTATATATATATATATATATATATATATATATATATATATATATGTGTGTGTGTGTGTGTGTGTGTGTGTGTGTGTGTGTGTGTGTGTGTGTGTGTGTGTGTGTGTGTGTGTGTGTGTGTGTGTGTATCACGAAAATAACCACGTGATTAAAAATGTGACAATGTCAGACCACGGAGGAATAATGAAACAGGAATTTCCTTAAGTACTTTCGTATATTAATACATCTTCAGAAGGAGTGATTTTACAGATCGAGTACTGGACATAATAGGCAGGAGAGAAGGGTAAAGTGAGGAGAGGTACAATAAGTGGACACTGCAGACGGCCTATTGGCCCATCTGATTTTAATAGTTTTAATGCGCCTGTTTAATAGAACGTCGCATTTTGACGTATATTCAGATGGGCCAATAGGCCATCTGCAGTGTCCACGTATTGTACCTCGCCTCACTTTACCCTTCTCTCCTGCCTATTTATGTCCAGTACTCGATCTGTAAAATCACTCCTTCTGAAGATGTATTAATATACGAAAGTACTTAAGGAAATTCCTGTTTCATTTTTCCTCCGTGGTCTGACATTGTCATATATATATTATATATATATATATATATATATATATATATATATATATATATATATATATAGGATGCGAATGGAACCAGAGGGGTACCACCTCTAGTGCAATTATAGGGACCCTCAACCTCAAAGAAGGGAACACAGAGCATTCAGAGAAAAACTTGTCTAAATTAAACCCAGAAGTACAACGTTTGACTCATAATCCTAAAAGTTATTAATATTATTGTTCATGCCTAACAAAAAAGATATTCAAAATATTAAAAAATATGACTCAAAAAAATTCAAAATATAATCACCAGAATATCCAAGTGTCGGTTATTACAAAGACAGAAATACCCTAAGCTACTCTTTTAATTTTACAATGACCTTGAAATACCATTTTGCAATGAACACATTTGAACTTGAAGATCGACTCATACTGCAACGTCATTTAGGCTTGGAACATCCAGTGAATATCTGAATGTTGCATGCAACCAAGCCGGTCGAGGCAAATATCGACAGTTGCAACCTTGTCAAGTTTGTAGGCATTATGTAGTTATGTGAGGTCTCTGGCGTTGGTTCGGAACTCCCTAATATTAGCAGAGACAACAGAGCAGCCGACCGTCCGTCCTGCAACGCTTGACATTATTGCATTGGTGGTGCAGGGAATCCTACACCATGGATAGGCATTCCGGTGTGGCTAGAGGATCTGCATAGGTACACACAGTGAATGAGTCGTCCATTCTGCTCTCTCAGGAAGAAGGAGTTTTCCTCTACAAACAACAAGCACAATTTTCCTCTACAAGGAAAGGGAATTTTCGGGAAAGCGCCAAGCCATTACGACTATATAACACTGGGAAGAGGTCAGCATAAGAATTTGGAATGGGTCGGCGAGGGAAGGAATGGTGCCCAACCACTTGGACGGTCGGGGATTGAACGCCGACCTGCATGAAGTGAGACCGTTCCTCTACCGTCCAGCCCAAGTGGTTGGACAAGGGGTCGCTGGAAAACGGGATGTAATAGATCAACGCGCCTGTCTAATAGAGCGTCGCATTTTGACGTATATTCTACCTAAGGCCAAAAATTGTTGTATTAAATATGGAAGCGGCTCGTGAAAGTGAGATACTGTCCCGTTTTCTGTTTTGGGTCCTCTGGGAGGTTAGGATAAGGGGCACGTTAGTACAACAGTTTCTTGACGTTGGGAAAACTTAGGAGGACGGGCTGAATAGTGATATAATATAGTCTTCTTCGTTTCTCTTCATCACCGACTCAAAATATTATAAGTAGTAAAAAATAATTAAATTGCTTTTTGACTACTAATATGGCTAGTTTAATCTTCCTGTCTTCATTCTCATCATTATTTGTGTTGCTATTTTGTTTTTGTGTGTTTTACCTATGCTTCTGGTTTCATTGTATGCCAATTCAATGTTATTCATTTATGTCTAAAATTATTATGCATAACTACTTATTAAATTTAATGACCAGGTCTTAAGTGAATAAGTTGGGTTCTACTACATTGGTAGTAGAAATAAAATTTTAAATTTTAGTTATGCACTCTAAAAATTTCATCGTAAAAACTATGTACTTTTGGGAGAGCTAGAGACTTCTTTTTTAAGTTCGGCCAAATAGTGATTAAAAAAAATTATAATGTCTTGAAGAGGGATTGAGTCTTGGCTCCAGGCCTATTTCTGCTATCCTATTTGATATGATATCTACTGGCCATCTTCAGGTCAGAAGTTATCCCGCAAAAGTTATCCCAGGCTTCTGTTTACTCAAGGTGAACAGGTGTATCAGGTGAAAAATAAGAAATGTTGACTTAACTATTCAATTTTGCGTGGAGATAGAGTGTTGGGTCATTTGTAGTGTTTGTGTGTGTGTGTGTGTGTGTGTGTGTGTGTGTGTGTGTGTGTGTGTGTGTGTGTGTGTGTGTGTGGTGTGTGTGGTGTGTGTTGTGTGTGTGTGTGGTGTGTGTGTGGTGTGTGTGTGTGTGTGTGTGTGGTGTGGTGTGGTGTGTGTGTGGTGTGGTGTGTGTGTGTGTGTGTGTGTGTGTGTGTGTGTGTGTGTGTGTGTGTGTGTGTGGTGTGTTGTGGTGTGTGTGTGGTGTGTGTGTGTGGTGTGTGTGTGGTGTGTGTGTGGTGTGTGTGTGGGTGTGTGTGTGTGTGTGTGGTGGTGTGTGGGGTGTGTGTGTGGTGTGTGTGTATTCACTTAGTTGTATTCACTTAGTTGTATTTTACGGGGGTTGAGCTTTGCTCTTTCGGCCCGCCTCTCAACTGTCAATCAACTGTTTACTAACTACACTAACTACTTTTTTTTTTTTTTTTTTTCACACCACACACACACACACACCCCAGGAAGCAGCCCGTGACAGCTGACTAACTCCCAGGTACCTATTTACTGCTAGGTAACAGGGCATTCAGGGTGAAAGAAACTTTGCCCATTTGTTTCTGCCGGGTGCGGGAATCGAACCCGCGCCTCAGAATTACGAATCCTGCACGCTATCCACCAGGCTACGTGTGGTGTGTGTGTGGTGTGTGTGTGGTGTGTGTGTGGTGTGTGTGTGTGGTGTGTGTGTGTGTACTCACCTAATTGTGCTTGCGGGGGTTGAGCTTTGGCCCTTTGGTCCCGCCTCTCAACTGTCAATCAACTGGTGTACAGATGTGTGTGTGTGTGTGTGTGTGTGTGTACTCACCTAGTTGTGCTTGCGGGGGTTGAGATCTGGCTCTTTGGTCCCGCCTCTCAACCGTCAATCAACAGGTGTACAGTTTCCTGTGCCTATTGGGCTCTATCATATCTACACTTGAAACTGTGTATGGAGTCAGCCTCCACCACATCGCTTCCTAATGCATTCCATTGTCAACTACTCTGACACTAAAAAGTTCTTTCTAATATCTCTGTGGCTCATTTGGGCACTCAGTTTCCACCTGTGTTCCCTAGTGCGTGTGCCCCTTGTGTTAAACAGCCTGTCTTTATCAACCCTGTCGATTCCCCTGAGAATCTTGAATGTGGTGATCATGTCCCCCCTAACTCTTCTGTCTTCCAACGAAGTGAGGTTTAATTCCAAGCAGTCGCTCCTCGTGGCTCATACCTCTCAGCTCGGGTACTAGTCTGGTGGCAAACCTTTGAACCTTTTCCAGTTTAGTCTTATGCTTGACTAGATAGGGACTCCATGCTGGAGCCGCATACTCCAGGATTGGTCTGACATATGTGGTATATAATGTTCTGAAAGATTCCTTACACAAGTTTCTAAAGGCCGTTCTTATGTTAGCCAACCTGGCATAAGCTGCTGATGTTATCCTCTTGATATGAGCTTCAGGGGACAGGTCTGGCGTGATATCAAGCCCTAGGTCTTTCTCGCTCTCTGACTCCTGATTTATTTATCTCCCAAATGATACCTTGTATCTGGTCTCCTGCTTCCTACCCCTCTATTCATTACATTACATTTTCTTGGGTTAAACTCTAACAGCCATTTGTTCGACCATTCCTGCAGCTTGTCCAGGTCATCTTGAAGTCTCAAGCTGTCCTCCTCTGTCTTAATCCTTCTCATAATTTTGGCGTCGTCAGCAAACATTGAGAGGAATGAGTCTATACCCTCTGGGAGATCATTTACGTATATCAGAAACAGGATAGGTCCAAGTACAGAGCCCTGTGGGACTCCACTGGTGACTTCACTCCAGTCTGAGGTCTCACCCCTCACTGTAACTCTCTGCTTCCTATTGCTTAGGTACTCCCTTATCCACTGGAGCGCCCTACCTGTTACTCCTGCCTGTTTCTCCAGCTTATGCATCAACCTTTTATGGGGTACTGTGTCAAAGGCTTTCCGACAGTCCAAAAAAATGCAGTCCGCCCACCTTCTCTTTCTTGCTTAATTCTTGTCACCTGATCGTAGAATTCTATCAAGCCTGTAAGGCAAGATTTACCCTCCCTGAACCCATGTTGATGGGTTGTCACGAAGTCTCTTCTCTCCAGATGTGTTACTAGGTTTTTTCTCACAATCTTCTCCATCACCTTGCATGGTATACAAGTTAAGGACACTGGCCTGTAGTTCAGTGCCTCTTGTCTGTCACCCTTTTGTATATTGGTACTACATTAGCAGTCTTCCATATTTCTGGTAGGTCCCCCGTTTCCAGTGACCTACTATACACTATGGAGAGTGGTAAGCAAAGTGCTCCTGCACACTCTTTCAATACCCATGGCGAGATTCCATCCGCCCAACAGCTTTCTCACATCCAGCTCCAATAGGTGCTTTTTGACCTCATCTCTGTAATTTCGAACCTATCCAAGGTCACCTGGTTTGCTGCCACCTCTCCCAGGGAGGTGGCAGGTGTTTGTGGTGTGTGTATGTGTGTTCAGAAAGTGCACAGCACTGCCCTAAGATAAAATATATTCCACAGGATTTTTGTCAATAGCCGAGCAGCAAAGTCTTATAGTCTCCTCTTTATCCACCAATATAAC
>WNGS01165503.1:3276825-3311324 GCA_020271785.1 Procambarus virginalis | reverse complement strand
TTTCCATTCATTTCCTATTGATTCATTCCCGTATTAACTTTCATCTTATTTACCATTTCATTCCCTTTTGGGATTGAAATAGATTAGTGTGGTAGGGATTAGGGATGGGTTACTTGGGTGAAAACTGGATGGGTAACTGTTTTAGAGAGTGGGGAATGAGTTACTCTGGTTGGGAGTGAGAATGGGTAACTGTGTTAGGAGTGGCCAGGAGTTACTCTGGTAGAGAATGATAATGGGTTCCCGGCAGCTGGTAATATATTCCGGAGAAATCTTTTTGTGATAAGAACGGAGACGAGTCACGTGACCGAGAGAAGAGTCACACAGTTCCCCCAGTAAAATAAGCAGCAGCCCTCTGCTGGTGCATCAAACAAACGTACACACCTAGCCAACTTACCTCCCTATCCTTTCTAGCAACCGTCCTCATAAACAAGGTCAAGTCCATTCCATGCACCCGCCAAACCCCCTGTTTGTGAATAAAAACGTTTACACACGACTCACAACTGCTGACGTTCGAACACTTCCGGAACAAGTGCTTCACTGACGACTTTTGTTCGAATCACAACGCTGTAAATGCTTCACCCACGAACTACAAATACAAATATCGCCAACAGAAAGTAAACACCTAACCTAACCAATGCCAAAATATGCCCAGTAAGTTAATATATAGCAATATTAATTTATATTTCAGCAAATAAATATTTTGAATGAACAGCAAAGCATGGCCAAATGAGTCTCCAGATACCCCTTGGCCGTTATACTGAGCACCATATGGAATGAATGCTTCAAAACACATGAAAATAAAATAATAATAACGCAAACATGAAGTAAAAGAAAATAAACAGAGAAAATAAAATACCGTGTAAGGTACAGAGGAGAACAGGCACCAAAGGACTCAAATAAGTGAGAAGTGGATTAATTCAAGAAACTAATATGAACGAGAAAACGGAAGCCAATTTTATTTTTTTATTTTATTTATTTATACGAGAGTTCTTACATTCAATTGTACGAAACATGTGTGTGTGTTTGGTCGGGATAAGGGGGTAGGGTGATGGGGTGGATAGGTTAGGGTTGCGAGTTTATGGGGTGGATATTGGGGTGTGGGGGATAATCATAGTTAAAAAAAAAAAGTCTTTAATCGAGTGACAGCAGAGAGCCTGGAGCACAATGAAGCACTCCTCCATTTGCAGGGAGGACAGGGGCTGGAGGAGGGCTAGCAACTCGAATGGGGGTCTAGAATGGATGGGGATCTGTGGCGCTGACAAAAAAAAAGAATGGTCAGATCGCAGCTCCAAATCAACTCATGCGGTAAGGAACCCATTCAATCCAGGAAGGTATGTTCTTCCATCCGTATAATTTGATGGCTTGAGGTTACAGTATAAAGGATATGAGACGTAAAATTAACATGAGCGAGGTCTGCAAATGCCACAAAAGAGGTTTAATCAGCATAATGGGAGACAAGCATTTGTCCCTTACAGCCAGCCCCTTACGTTGTTACATCTCCGAAGGATGCTTGTTGGCTTCGTATTCTGTGGCCAGAATTATTAGCCCTCAGCCCTCCAACACTGTCTACAATTAATCATCCTGTAAGGTGGAGCACAGTGCTTGTACAAGATACAGTGCGTCATTCCTGTGAGATGGAGCACAGTGCCTGTACAAAATACAGTGTGTCATTACTGTTAGGTGGAGCACAGTGCCTGTACAAGATACAGTGTGTCATTACTGTTAGGTGGAGCACAGTGCCTGTACAAGATACAGTGTGTCATTACTGTTAGGTGGAGCACAGTGCTTGTACAAGATACAGTGTGTCATTACTGTTAGGTGGAGCACAGTGCCTGTACAAGATACAGTGTGTCATTACTGTTAGGTGGAGCACAGTGCCTGTACAAGATACAGTGCGTCATTCCTGTGAGATGGAGCACAGTGCCTGTACAAGATACAGTGTGTCATTACTGTTAGGTGGAGCACAGTGCCTGTACAAGATACAGTGTGTCATTCCTGTTAGGTGGAGCACAGTGCCTGTGCAAGATACAGTGTGTCATTCCTGTTAGTGGAGCACAGTGCTTGTACAAGATACAGTGTGTCATTACTGTTAGGTGGAGCACAGTGCCTGTACAAGATACAGTGCGTCATTCCTGTGAGATGGAGCACAGTGCCTGTACAAGAAACAGTGGCTATAACCAGCTATATTCACAATGTGCACCATAACTACTTCACCACCAATTACATTACCTCCCTCTCCCCCAAAAAAGGCAGCCAACCACATTCTACAGAATACAGGGTGCTGTACCACCAGCTACAGCGTCCTGAACCCATTACATCACTGACCTAACTACACTCTCTCAAGGGCCGAGCCCCAGACCTCGCTGCCTAATTCATGGCCTGACGCTCACACAACATATTCTACACCAATTTATAAATCATAACACTTAAGAAACCTTTTTTTTTTCTTTCCTGTCCTGAATGAGTTGATGTTTTTTGTTTTGATATTATTCGAGCGTCTTATTCCGTTCTCGTTCCCCCTTGTCCCAACCACTATTATCTCTCTCTCTCTCTCTCTCTCTCTCTCTCTCTCTCTCTCTCTCTCTCTCTCTCTCTCTCTCTCTCTCTCTCTCTCCTCCATCTGTAACTCTCAATGTTTCCCTGCCATAAAACACAGCCGCTAATGTCAGCCGGTTACTAATGCATTAACCGCTCAGAGAGAGAGAGAGAGAGAGAGAGAGAGAGAGAGAGAGAGAGAGAGAGAGAGAGAGAGAAGAAATTTCCCAATTCAGCCTCAACGTTACGAGAACGGTTATGACCTTAATAAACGGAGGTGCTGTGTACTGTTGGGCCGCTATCATACGAGAGGCTCCGGAAACCCGGGTTGGGGGGCCGGGGATGCTTGGTGGAACCATTGAACGCAAGGCGTTCTCTCAGTCTCTCTCTCTCTCTCTCTCTCTCTCTCTCTCTCTCTCTCTCTCTCTCTCTCTCTCTCTCGTCTATGCATGAAGACTGGCTTTATTCTCCGTGTTTGCTAGACTAATTGCCACAAACAAATCTTGTGTACTGAGGGATGTGTTCAGTGGTTGAGGAAGAGGTTTAGATAGGTTAGGTTTGGATAGGTTAGGATAGGATGGGTTTGGTTAGGTTTGGATAGATTAGGTTAGATTTACATTAGTTTGGTTAAGTTTGGATAGATTAGGTTAGGTGTGCATTGGATAGGTTTGGATAGGTTTCAGTTGGATTGGATAAGTAAGGTTAAGTATGGATAAGTTAGATTTGCTTTGGTTAGGTTTCGTCAGGTTAAGGTTACGTTAAATTTGGTTATCTTAAATTAACTTAGGGCAGCTTAGATATGGTTAGGCTGGGTTGGGCTTTAAGTTAATTTCGGTTACATTAAGCACAATACACAAATACTGCCCACACCGTTAACTATACGTGGCGTCAGTTTACACCCAAATACAACATACACCCAAATACATCACAATATTCACCACCATTACCACCACCGTCATCACAATCACCATACCCCTATCTCTCGTCACCAGAACCACAACCCCTTTTAACTCTCACTATCAACACCATTACTATTCTTATCATCAAAACTACCATACCATCGATTTCACCATCACAATCTCCACAATAACTAGCACCACCACCAGCCTCCAATCGATATCACTATTACCACAAAATAAAAGTCATTGCTATCAACAATACTAGTGGAAGCATCGGAAATAAGAGCAACCATGCTATCTGCATGTGCAAGAGCAACAATGTTATCTACATCCGCAAGAGCAACAATGCTATCTACATCCGCAAGAGCAACCATGATATCTTCATATGCAAGATCAGCCATGTTATCTTCATATGCAAGATCAGCCATGCTATCTTCATATGCAAGATCGGCCATGCTATCTTCATATGCAAGATCAGCCATGCTATCTTCATATGCAAGATCAGCTATACTATCTTCATATGCAAGAGCAATCATACTATCTGCATAGAGGAATATTCATGTTATCTGCGTATAGCTAACATGCTTTCAACAAGAAGATCACTCTATGAACAAGAATATCATACTGTGTGCAAGACCAATACACTGTCTACATGAACATATACTACATGTAAGAACAATATACCATATGCAAGAACAACATAAAATATACAACAACACATATTATCTGTGAGACAAATTTACTATCAACCAGAGTATCATATTATAAAAAAATGTAAGAAAAATATTTAAAACAACAGTACTGTATCAAACCCATTAACAAAGTATATGCAACAGCCACCTGCTCTCTAAACCAGCAACAACATATCTGCAATAGCAGCATATTATCTGCAATAGCAGAATATTATCTACAATAGCAGCATATTATCTGCAATAGCAGAATATTATCTGCAATAGCAGAATATTATCTACAATAGCAGCATATTATCTGCAATAGCAGAATATTATCTACAATAGCAGCATATTATCTGCAATAGCAGAATATAATCTGCAATAGCAGCATATTATCTGCAATAGCAGAATATTATCTACAATAGCAGCATATTATCTGTAATAGCAGCATATTATCTACAATAGCAGCATATTATCTGCAATAGCAGAATATTATCTACAATAGCAGAATATTATCTACAATAGCAGCATATTATCTGCAATAGCAGAATATTATCTACAATAGCAGCATATTATCTGCAATAGCAGAATATTATCTACAATAGCAGCATATTATCTGCAATAGCAGCATATTATCTACAATAGCAGCATATTATCTGCAATAGCAGAATATTATCTGCAATAGCAGAATATAATCTGCAATAGCAGCATATTATCTGCAATAGCAGAATATTATCTACAATAGCAGCATATTATCTGTAATAGCAGCATATTATCTACAATAGCAGCATATTATCTGCAATAGCAGAATATTATCTACAATAGCATAATATTATCTACAATAGCAGCATATTATCTGCAATAGCAGCATATTATCTACAATAGCAGCATATTATCTGCAATAGCAGAATATTATCTACAATAGCAGCATATTATCTGCAATAGCAGCATATTATCTACAATAGCAGCATATTATCTGCAATAGCAGAATATAATCTGCAATATTCATCTATTAAAGGCAAAATCATCATATCCTTTGTAAAAAAAAATAGAAAAATCAAGTGTGCTGGAGACCTTGGCAGAAACAACAGCATCTCATTGAAGAAGAAAATACGTTTGTATTTATTACAGCATAAAAATTTAATATCGAGTAATAGAGAAAAACAGAAAAGTCATTAACTAAAGAGACATGACAACAGGAGCAGCATCAGTAAAGAGACATCATAACAGGAGGAGGATCAGTAAAGAGACATCACAACAGGAGCAATATCAGTAAAGAGACATCACAACAGACTCAGCATCAGTAAAGAGACATCATAACAGGAACAGTATCAGTAAAGAGACATCACAACAGTAGCAGTATCAGAAAAGGGACATCACAACAGTACCAGTATCAGTAAAGAGACATCACAACAGTACCAGTATCAGTAAAGAGACATCACAACAGACTCAGCATCAGTAAAGAGACATCATAACAGGAACAGTATCAGTAAAGAGACATCACAACAGTAGCAGTATCAGAAAAGGGACATCACAACAGTACCAGTATCAGTAAAGAGACATCACAACAGTACCAGTATCAGTAAAGAGACATCACAACAGTACCAGTATCAGTAAAGGGACATCACAACAGGAGCAGCATCAGTAAAGAGACATCACAACAGGAACAGTATCAGTAAAGAGACATCACAACAGTACCAGTATCAGTAAAGGGACATCACAACAGTACCAGTATCAGTAAAGAGACATCACAACAGTACCAGTATCAGTAAAGAGACATCACAACAGTACCAGTATCAGTAAAGAGACATCACAACAGTACCAGTATCAGTAAAGGGACATCACAACAGGAACAGCATCAGTAAAGAGACATCACAACAGGAACAGTATCAGTAAAGAGACATCACAACAGTACCAGTATCAGTAAAGAGACATCACAACAGTACCAGTATCAGTAAAGAGACGTCACAACAGACTCAGCATCAGTAAAGAGACATCATAACAGGAACAGCATCAGTAAAGAGACATCACAACAGACTCAGCATCAGTAAAGAGACATCATAACAGGAACAGCATCAGTAAAGAGACATCATAACAGGAACAGCATCAGTAAAGAGACATCATAACAGGAACAGCATCAGTAAAGAGACATCACAACAGGAGCAGCATCAGTAAAGAGACATCACAACAGGAACAGTAACAGTAAAGAGACATCACAACAGGAGCAGCATCAGTAAATAGACATGACATCAGGAACAGTATCAATAAAGAGACATGACAACAGGAACAGTATCAGTAAAGAGACATGACAACAGGAACAGTATCAGTAAAGAGACATCACAACAGGAGCAGCATCAGCAAAGAGACATCACAACAGGAGCAGCATCAGTAAAGATACATCACAACAGGAGCAGCATCAGTAAAGAGACATCACAACAGGAGCAGCACCAGTAAAGAGACATCACAACAGGAGGAGGATCAGTAAAGAGACATCACAACAGGAGGATGATCAGTAAAGAGACATCACAACAGGAGCAGCATCAATAAAGTAACACCACCGTAAAAGCTCTTTTAATATTTAACGATAGCAAAAGTAACATCAGTAAAAATCAATAACCACAAAAGCAGCATCAGTAAAAATCTGCATCAGTAAAAGAGCTGCATCATTAAAGATATATTACAGCAGCAGTTACGTCAGTAAAGATTAACACAACAATAATTGAATTGTACCAATGAGCCTAAATGTAATTATGCTGCAAAATGCACTAATACTGTCTGCAATGAATGCAATAAAGGTACAATGACAAAATATATTAAAAGAAATTCCATGAAAAAATTGTCTCAAGAAATGGTTACTAGGAAAACTGACATATATATGAAGAAGTTACAATGAAAAAAGTCACATATATGCTTGGTTCCAACAGGAAAGCATTGAAATAACAAGCATTATAAAATAATTTTATTTGTTTTGTTTATAAATGGCCGCAATTCACACATTTGTATATTTATATTAACAACTGGAATCATTCAAAATGTCTAAGGCATTGAGCAACAGCAATCCAAAGGCTTCAATTTATATAAAAGATACCTCCAATCATTCATTAGTTCCCAGATTAACTAAGGTAACGAAATTGTCCATATAATACAGCTAATTATGTTGTAATTGACACTGGCAATTACATTAACATGAGAATTTTACACTCTGTTGTTCATTCTATACTGCTTCTTGCGTCTAACTGGCTTATTTAATGTAGTAAGAGAATTCTCTTTTCATGAATTTAATATAAAGTTCACAACGTTTTGAAAGCATTCTGGACATGCCTGAGCGTTCTATGGCTTACTGTTATTAAACTCAGTTTTAAAATGCGAGTATCCAGGGAATCTGAAGCGTTTTCCATTACATAATCTTTAAAAGCAATGTCTTACAGAACTCTCAAGCTATAAAATCGCCAGACAATATTGATCAGAAATATTACTGCAGAGAGATTAGGTCATCTCTAATGCAGTGAGGTTCTACACACAGTTCCCGTTGCTCTTATAATGGGAAGAAAATTCCTGAAATTAGTTTTTCAAGTTTTTCTGAAAAAAATATGTTGACCAAAACACATCCTAGAAAGTGAAGGGACGACGACGTTTCGGTCCATCCTGGACCATTCTCAAGTCGATTGTTGCGTTAATGGTTCTAAATATTACCATTATTACAATCTGGATAATAATGCTAAAAAAAATTTTATGTTTTCAAATGTTCTAAAAGTAAGAACGAGTATCTTCCGTCTGATTATTTCCTCAAGCAAACACCGCGAGTTTTGCAACTTATAATTATCATAAACCAGCACTGTAACTTACGCTTTAATTCAACAGGAAGCAACTATTGCAATGACTACGATTATTGCAGCGACCAACCAGCCAGCAGCGACTTGCACAATGGCCCGCCGGACCCACACTTAAATGGACGACAAGAGAGTCTGTCTAGCACGCCCTACACAACAGACAGACTGGAACATCAGACATATCAGCCCGTCTTGAAAGCATGGCATAATAAAAGGCCCCCTGAACCACTGACACGAGAACCAGCCCTGAACTACTCACACAAGAACCGTCCTGCAACAACTAACGCAAGAACCATCCTGCAACAACTAACGCAAGAACCATCCTGGAACAACTAACGCAAGAACCATCCTGCAACAACTAACGCAAGAACCATCCTGCAACAACTAACGCAAGAACCATCCTGCAACAACTAACGCAAGAACCATCCTGCAACAACTAACGCAAGAACATCCTGGAACAACTAACGCAAGAACCATCCAGCAACAACTAACGCAGTAACGAGCCAGTAACGCCATAGAAAAAAAAACTAGCTACAAAACTTTATATAAATTCTCAGTTATTAATCGTCAATCTAAAGGAAAGTATAATGATTTCTTTCACACAAATTGCAAAACATTAAATGATGTTGCAAACTAAAACATTTTTAATTTAACTCTATCGAAAGTCAGCTTTATATTATTTCTGAGAAAGTTATTTTGAAGCAATGAGGTGATTCGAACCGGCCGTTCTGGTGATTCCCAGAATTACCAGAACGCAATTTCTTTGTAACTCCAACTTCGAAGAATCATAAATAAGTCTCCAGAGGGCAATTTCTTCCTCACGTATAACACGAATTTAGAACAAAATTGGCTTCAGTTTTTGATGCTTGAGGCAAATATATCCAAAGAAACGCATACGGAAAAGGTCTTGGCTATGAAAGGCTCGACACACCTTCCAATCTTGGTATTAATTAAATTTTCTAAGCCACGATTTTAGGAAATACAAGAGACTGAATGAAGCCCCATTACCTGCCTCATTATTAATGATATTGATTACAGGTGACTACGCCACGTGTATAATTAATCATAAGCGTTTATTTACGTGATTATCTATAATGTTAATACTGATTACTTGTGAGTAGGATTTGCTTCACTGTACCGTGAGATTAATCTGTATAAATCGTACGGCTGAGTGTGTTCCTTCTCTGGGTTGATCGAAATAATCATAATTTTATATAAAAATAGTCACAATTTTTACAAAAATAATCAATATTTATTATTTAAAAATAATCATAATTTGTATACAAAAATCATTATTTTTATAAAAATAATCATAATGTTTGATAAGAATTGTAATTTTTTTTACATTAGCAAAATATAAAAATTAGCAAAATTTCAAAGGTTATCAAATTAGCAAAATATAAAAATTAGCAAAAATTTAACAAGTTGATCAAAATTATCATAATGTTGATCTTTAACAGCTTGTTAACTATGATAATCATAATGTTAATTATAATTAGCATAATTTTGATCATAATAATCATAATATTGATCAAATTATCGTAGTTTGACCATATAGATCAAATAACCATAATATGACAACGTTGATCAAATTATCATCATTTGACCATATTGATCAAATAATTATAATTCGACCAATATTGATCAAATAATTATAATTCAACCAATATTGATCATAATCCAGAATACAAATTAGTCTTTCAGTATAATCAGGCCGTTGTTCTTAGTGGTCACAATATTAGTCAAAATTTTGATCATAACGTTATAAAATTATAATTATATACACATATGTATATAAACGATTAAAGGTGATATATCTCACGGCAGGCATGACCATTGCAAACCCAGAATATTCTGTTCCGTACTAACTGGCTATTCCAAAGAACATTCAAGCACTGGCATAACCAATTCTAAACACCCCCTTAGACAGTTAGAATGCTCATTACCCAGTACATTGGGTCAAGCAATTACGTAAATTGCAATATGAATATCAAGTTCAGCATCATCAGTTTAATATTATTCAAGCTTGATGCCTCGTGGCAGTTGCAGCATGTACTTGCAGATATGGATGTGTGCAACATCCGGTATATGAGGAGTGTTGATGGGGGGGGGGGGGGGGTTGCAACAGGAAGGGTTCACACTTGGGAATATTCAACACTATTCCGACTCGAATTGGAGTTGAAATTGTTGCTACGATTTTTTTGCAAACCTCCAGGGACATATGAAATTGTTGAGTCCCTGTGTTTGTTATTTTATTAACAATATTTATTATTATTATAAGTAAATATTATATTAATAATAATATTTTTACACAGAGAGTAAGCACACTAACGTGTCTCCATCACTGAGAAAATCCGTTGGAGCCGTGATGTGGATTCGAACCTATGGCGGTGGTCTAGTCGCTAGAGGGTGTGCACGGGAACACCCAGCGCATAAGTTCGAACCCCCATCACAGCTCCTACGGATTTTCTCAATATTATTATTAATAAATGTAGTAATAATAGCAGAAGGAGCAGTAGAAGTAGTAATAGTAGTAGTAGCAGTAGTAATAGTAGTAGTAGAAGTAGTAATAGTAGCAGTAGAAGTAGTAATAGTAGTAGTAGCAGTAGTAATAGTAGTAGTAGCAGTAGTAATAGTAGTAGTAGAAGTAGTAATAGTAGCAGTAGAAGTAGTAATAGTAGTAGTAGCAGTAGTAATAGTAGTAGTAGCAGTAGTAATAGTAGTAGTAGAAGTAGTAATAGTAGTAGTAGAAGTAGTAATAGCAGTAGAAGTAGTAATAGTAGAAGTAGTAATAGTAGTAGTAGAAGTAGTAATAGTAGTAGTAGAAGTAGTAATAGTAGTAGTAGTAGTAGTAGTAGTAATAGTAGTAGTAGAAGTAGTAATAGTAGTAGTAGAAGTAGTAATAGTAGTAGTAGTAGTAGTAGTAATAGTAGTAGTAGAAGTAGTAATAGTAGTAGTAGAAGTAGTAATAGTAGTAGTAGCAGTAGTAATAGTAGTAGTAGAAGTAGTAATAGTAGTAGTAGAAGTAGTAATAGTAGTAGTAGAAGTAGTAATAGTAGTAGTAGCAGTAGTAATAGTAGTAGTAGAAGTAGTAATAGTAGTAGTAGCAGTAGTAATAGTAGTAGTAGAAGTAGTAATAGTAGAAGTAGAAGTAGTAATAGTAGTAGTAGCAGTAGTAATAGTAGTAGTAGAAGTAGTAATAGTAGTAGTAGCAGTAGTAATAGTAGTAGTAGCAGTAGTTACCATAAGTACCAAAAGTATAAATAGTAGACACAGAAATCCCAATAGCGTGAGCAGGCGATGAGTCACAATAACGTGGCTAAAGTATGTTGACCAAACCACACACTAGAAGGTGAAGGGACGACGACGTTTCGGTCCGTCCTGGACCATTCTCAAGTCGATTGCGAGAATAAAATTTCCCTTTAACACAATCTACTTGAGAATGGTCCAGGACGGAACGAAACGTCGTCGTCCCTTCACCTTCTAGTGTGTGGTCTGGTCAACACAATAGCGTAATGCATCAAATGATTAAGGCACGTCTGGGATCCTTCGAACGTACGTTCGAGCCCTCACTACGGCCCTTGTGGATTTATTTTTATAAAAAGTAGAAGTGCTGCCAGTAGTTAACGTAGTTACAAAACAGGAATTAATAGTCGTTGCATGACTGAAGTATATAAATCGAGGAAAAGGAATAACGAATGTATGTAAATACTGTTTACAAACAACTACACGTAATTTACCTCGACATAATTGCGACTAATGGCATTAGTTTAGATACATAAAAGACCCCCACGTTAATACTCGTCTGAAAGTTGCATTCTTGATATATTGAATAAATTACCGGGTTTTGATGTGGGTGAGGTTCAGGTTAGATTTATATATGAATTAGATTTAAGGGTATGTAAATGCACTTAAACTTACACTTAATGTAAATTTATGGGCTATTCATGCCCGTGTAATTTTTTTGGGTGTCTTAACCTTCATCAATCATCAATCTGTATGTAAATAGAGACCGCCCCTGATAGGCCAAGAGGGGTCCAGCAGTTTATTTAATATTTATAATATTTTCTTGTCTGCTCTCCAAGCATACAAGCTTGTTCGATAGAGCTTCGGGCTCTTAAGCGTGGGGTCCAGTGTTAGAGTCTCCTACAGCCCAGGTGAAAGGATTTCAAACTTATTTATATAGTTATGGTATTGTGTCAAAAGTATCCCACATTTATATCATAAATGGAGTCAAAGATAACATTAAGCTGAAGGATATTAGATATCATATTGCTAACGCTTCAAGATAAAAAAAAAATCCCAGTATCCAATTTGTTTTAATCCGTACATTAATGCAGTAATTTTTGGCCACAAGATTATTACGCGTTATCTTTTTCGCATTCAGATTTAACAATTTCTACATTGTCCAGCACATGTTGGGAATCTTGGTTAGGTTAGGTTAGGTTAGGTTAGGTGCGCAAAGAACTGCAGCACAAAATATTATATTTTCCTAACGCAACTCGAGAGATGAAGCTTCATTAAACGGTAATCTTTATAAACGATAATCTTTATTAACGATATGAGATGAATCCTGCATTAACGAGATTTATTATTGTTTACATGTCATATTTCTTTTTCACAAGCGAAATCGACTAATTATACTTTTATTTATTTTTCTGTCATGATATTAACATTTCATGTAGATAATATACATCAAAGTCACAAATGTTAATGGCATGTTAATAGCAATATTTTTCAAACCGTTTTGGATAAAAAAAAATCGCAAATCACACTCGCATTTTTATATTAAAAAAATATAAACGTGCTTTTTGATGTTTATAAAATGTTATGTGATCTATATACCGGCTGAAATACACCATTTCATTACCTATTTCATCGAGTCATTATACATAGGTCATAAATAGTGCAAATCATTAAACAAATGATTATTCAATGATGATGATGATCATCATCATCATTATATATATACACACACACACACACACACACACACACACACATACATATATATTGCACACACACAAGCCTGAATGGTCCCCAGGACTATATGCAAATGAAAACTCACACCCCAGAAGTGACTCGAACCCATACTCCCAGGAGCAACGCAACTGGTAACTACAGGACGCCTTAATCCGCTTGACGCCTTAATCCTTTTGTCCGGTCGTGATGGTCAAGCGGATTAAGGCGTCTGTAGTTACCAGTTGTGTTGCTCCTGGAGTATGGGTTCGAGTCACTTCTGGGGTGAGAGTTTTCATTCATTCATATATATATATATATATATATATATATATATATATAATATATATATATATATATATATATATATACCTTTCACTATGTCTCACTATGGATGTATTAAGCAACAGCATTGAGAATGGTGTTACTTAATACCTCCGTCTTGCAAATGAAGTGTAAGACGTGCAAACCTCTGTGTATTCGTCGTGTGTCCAATGTGGCATATATTTTGGAGTGCTCAGTCTCCAGACTTGCATTTGCTTTCATGCATTACATTAGTACAAGTAAGTTTGTCAGAGGAGGCAGCGATGTTATTTCTCCAGAAAAAATTCGTGATCAAGTGTTCCTTGACCCTCCAGATAGTGGAAGATATTTGCGTAGAATGGAAAATATCCGAAAGTGAATAATAGTGACAATGCTGTTGTGAATGATGACACGATATTAACTTGGGCATTCAGTGGATTTTGACTGGGTTATTCAGTGGATATTAACTGGGGTATTCAGTGGATATTAACAGGAGTATTCAGTGAACATTACCGGGATACTCACTGAACATTAACTGGGATTTCATTGGATTTGGCTGGTGTTCCCTCATCCTTGGAATGCATTACACATAAACTAATTGTTTACATACAGNACTCATAATACCCATACCCAAAGCCTAATTCACAAAATTAGACCCATTCTCTGACGTGGTGCATGGTGGTAAAGTTCTTGAGAGAATTATTCTCGACAGACTAATGTTTCAAATCAAGCCCCACCTTGCCCCTAACCTGTATGGTTTCTTCCTGGAAGAAGCACACAAACTTGCTTTGCTGAGTATTATCAGAGAGGGACCAAACTCTCAGGCGGCATTTATTGATCTCCAAACTGCCTTTGATACAGCAAACAGAGAAATATCCTAGAACAGCTAGCCTCTTTTGGAGTTAAGGGAAGACTGTTGACATGGCTCAGGGGTTACCTGAGTAACAGAACCGCCTCAGTCCTTTTCAAGGGGGTCAAAAGTAAACTTTGTGCACGCTTTGAGTTGGGTACACCCCAGGGTGGAGTGCTAAGTCCTACACTGTTCAATGTTCTGATGCATAAATTAACAATTGATATTCCACACTACCTGATGAAGCCGTCATTTGTTATGCCGATGATATATGCATTGTTGCAAATTCCCAAACTAGACTGCAAGCTCTACTTGATTCATTCGCTGCTAAAAGCATTGAATGTGGTCTTGTTATCTCTATAACTAAATCCAGAGTTCTCCATCCCCGAGAGAATACTCGTGTCCCTATAACTTTCAAGGTCAACAACCAGAACATTGAAACGTGTAGGCAGCACAAATACCTTGGAGTTGTATTAACAGTGACATTGTAAATGATCTACCCGTAGGTTAAAAGAAAGACTAAAACCATTGAAAACACTTACTGGTAGAATATTGGTTAATATTAAATATGCTAGACTATTCTATATGATGTTTGTTAGATCTCTCGTTGATTATAATGCTCTGCACTTAATTAATTTCCCTCCTCTGTGTTGGAGAAACTTGAAGTAGTACAGAATGAGGCCATGAGGATAATCTTGGTGCCCCAAGATGCACAAGAATCATCAACATGCGGGAAGAACTGAAGCTTCCAACCATACAAGAGAGAATAATGCAAGTCAACACCACCTTTTGCCTTAAAGTCATGAGAGACCCTACATCTCCTGCATTGCTCAGAGACAAATTATTTAGTGCTGTTAACACCCTATTGACCGGTGCCGATATACCAACACTCCTTTTATGATAAATGGCTGAGGAACAATGCTTACAATCTCCTCATACTTAACATCCCTTTTAAGTGCAATCTACCTATCTCTGATATTCCTCTTTATCTGTACCCACCATTCAAGTATCATACACACCTGTCACCAAGAAAGATAATGAGAATCTTGCTCTTCTCAAAGCTGTCACTCTTGAAACAATTGCCTCCTCCATCGAGGGTTTAAGATCTCACGAGCACTGTGTCTACACCGACGGCTCAGTCCAATCCTCTACTGGACGGACTGCAGCAGCATGTAGGTTTTATAGAAATAATATTTGCACAAAGACTGTCAGTGTCAGGTTAAACAACTGGCTGACCTCCACACAAGCAGAACTAGCAGCATTACACTTAGCTACCAGTACATTAAAAAACATTGGAGGAGGAATAATATTCTGTGATTCAAAGTCTGCTCTTCAAGCAATCGAAAACTTCTCTTGGAAGATCGATAGCAAGAACCTCATACTCCCAATTATAAATGACCTAATTGATGCACAGAGTAAAGGGTCTCGAATTCCTTTGTATGGATACCTTCACACATAAATATAACCCATCATAATGAAACAGACATTGCAGCCAAATTAGCGTGTAACAAGTTTGAAGTTGACTTAGATCTAGGTATCATCTCTGCTGTCAAAACTGTATTGATCCAAACATTCAGATCTGATAGGAAAGAACTTACTGACTCCCAACGACCTGAAAGTACTAGTATAAAAAGCTATGATTTGTTCAGATCTGAAACCTACATCTATGGGCAGCACAAAACGTCCACTAGACTGTGCGACACAGGTTGCAAGGATCAGGTTGGGTTACCGTTACCTGTGGCAGGTGGCTGCAGGTGACGGATCTCCCAATCCTGAGCACTCCAGTTGCAAACTCTGTGAGCAGGAACTACGGCACGATCTCCCGCACTACATCACTGAATGCCCAGTTATTAGACCTTTCAGACCAGTTGGCATGAGGTACCTGGAGCTTTGCAATTACTTTATTCACTCTCGTATTCTTGAAGATATCCTCACAGTGTACCCAAAATTTGCCAGTGCAGGCTACTAAACATATGGCCCTGTATGACTAACCATCCTGCGAGATGGGGACCTTTATTACCACTGCTACCTTATTCAATCTTGTTGATGATATCCTCAAAATGCATCCGGAGTCTGCCAGTGCAGACTGCTTATCACATGCCTCTGTATGACTAACCATCCTGTGTGATGGGGATTTTTCTAGCATCAACTAGTTAGCTTTTTTGACACACTGTACTCCACTTCATATAGTCTAGGGTAGCTGCACTAATGCAGATGTACCTAAGGAATTAATAAAAAAAAAAAAATATGACGCATATTCGGTATTACTATCTCTGATTAGGGCTTCATCCCTCTCTAAACTATTTTCTCAGCATAGGGGCTAGCTGAAATAGGAAGAGTTCTCAAAACTCCTTTCGTAATTTCTGGTGAAGAAAAGAGGTAAATTACTATAGAATGGTTACACTTATTTATACAAATATAGTACAACGTTTCGAACCTCCATGTTCTTCTCAAGTGAATGAATTTTTCAATGTGATTGATTTTATACCCGCACTGGGTCAGGTGATAAGATAATAAATGTGAAAACAAAAGAGATACAAAGGGGATATAAGTGGGGTCACACATATGAACATAAGAATATGGTAACCGCAGAAGGCCTGTTGGCCTATACGAGGCAGCTGGTATCTACATACAAAGATAATCCAGTGTAATTGGCCTGTTATGTTGAACATTGTCTTCTGTGTTGGCATCGTTATGTTCTGGTCCTTGTCCTTACTCTCATGTGGGTAGGGTAAATAGTTCCGTGATTTGGTGTTCATGGTAGGTTGTTCTATTCTTATGTGGATTGCTTCAGAATTTGTAATCTTCTTGCATCTTGGGTTTGTCTATTATGCATGTATTTTTGTTTAAACATTTCTCTTGTTAGGGTGATGTCATGGGCTTGTCTCATGTGATTCCTAGGGGCACCGGATTGAAGATGGTGCTTCAAATTGCATTGCACCGGAAATTACGAAAATGAGTTTTGGAGAACTCCTATTTCAGCTAAGCCCTGATGCAAAGAAAATAGTTAGAGGGATAGAAGCCCTCTAACAGAAGTCAGAAGATAGTAAATACAGAATATGCGGTCATATTTAATGATATAATTTATATATATATATATAGATATATATATATATATATATATATATATATAATATATATTATATATATATTAGTCTTCCTAAAACTCTTCATACATTTTTCATTCTTCAAGATCTGATTTCTTCTAAGTCAAGCGTTTTTTCTCGTGAAAAAACCATTCTGTTTTATGGGTAAACAGGACATTTCCACAGTTGCCAGTGTCTCGCTTACTCATTCATCACATTCCTCAACTTCCACTGACTCACTCCTCACCTTCATCAATCACCATTCAATCCTCATCTCCCTCACGCTCTTCTTCCCTTCCCACTCTGTCTGCTGTGGATAAGTAGGTAAATTATTTATATATTTGAGAATATCTTTCCCTCAGATAATTTTTCGAATGTTTTTTATCGGTATTAAGTAAAGAGTGATGTTTTTACTGCGAATTAATCTTGTGATTATATTTAATTGGTTGTAAGTTAAAAATACCAGTAAGAATATCAAATGTTGTCTTGTTCTTTCTTGTAAAATTAGAGACTGTGTTATGTGTATTTTAATATTATATATATTGTTTTAAGTGTTATGAATCATTATGGATTCGTAATTTATTTTTATTTATGGATTTGGGACACGTAGAATGAAGGATAAACGTATGATTAACTTGATGTTCAATGGCCCATTTAGGTTGTTGTTGTTGTTGTTAAAGATTCGCTACCTGGAACAAAAAGTTCCAAGTAGCACGGGCTATGGTGAGCCGTAGTTGCACCCTGTCAGGGCACAACTATTAGTGAGATTCGTAGGCACTGAGTGTGTCATGAATCAGTAGGAATTAGCAATGAGGATTTCAAGGAGAGAGAATGTCTGGTTGTGCATGTCTGTAGGCCAAACGCTAAGGGCTAGCCTTGCTAAAATGGAAGATAAAACAGTATGCCATAGTCTCATACTGACCACCCAGGATTGATTTCGATACCAACAGCCAGCTACACCTGGTTAAATACTTGAAAAAAATATTATTTAATATATTTTTTCTTACAGTAATTAAAAAAAAAATAACCTCTGATATTAAGACACTCAATAAATTTCTAATCATTACTCTTTTCCCCAAGTAACATAAAATATTATCCTCCAATACTGCAAAACTTTTTCTAATCCATGTTCCTTTCGGGAACCAATGAGAAACTATTATATTATTATTAATATTTCTCATTGCTATAGGGTCCTCCCCTGGCAGACCTACAAACCAATGGGGAACTATTATTTTAACAAGAGAGGAAGACAGAGACAAAGACAGAATGAGATGGAAACAAATTGAGAAAGACAGATACAGTCAGACGCTGATACTTCTACATCCCACCGATTTCTCAAAGCCACTGAGAAAATATTAATTCTTTAATATTTTACACAGCTCGCTGCTGCCATCGGCTGACCGTCCTCACGCCAATGTGAAACTATGATATAATTTTCATAAGAGAGTGTAAATGAAAGCCCCAGAGACAGAAAAATAGCAAAATGACAGAGGAATACAGAATGAGAAAGACAGGAAGACAATCAAACAAGAGACAGAGACAGATAAGGAAAGAATGAAGGGGAAGGAGGGAGTGGAGGATATGTTTGAAGAGAGAGAAGGAGAGGGCAGGGCAGACAGGTAGGGTGAGGGGGACGAAGGGAGGAGACAGAGGAGAGGTGAGAGAATGGGAGAGAGGGAAGGTGAGGGATGAGAGGTGCAGTAAGTTGAGAGGGAAGATGCTGTGGGAGATTAGAGGAAGACGACTGGAGAAAAGGGGAGAGTGATGGAAAGGGAAGATGGAAGAGGATGTTAGAGATATAAACGAGGGAGAAAGATGGAGATGGAGTAGATGGGAGGAGAGAGGGAGTAAGAAAGATTTGCCCAAAAAAAAAAACTGGGGCATGGCCTGGTACCCGTACCTAATATAGTTACATATAAGTATATGTAACTTCCCCGTTACATATACTTATATAAATCAAATTTATTTACCAGTGTTGCAATCCTTCGATTCTGGCAATATTTCATTATACATATCCGTGTGAAATTGATCAAGTTACGACTCATATATCACTGGCTAATGAGAAAAATAGGATTATAATCAGAGATCCTTAAATATTCAATTACTTGGAGAAAGAAATTATCAAAAGAAGGGCCCCAAGCCTTGAAGACTATGTACCAATAACTCAAGAAGTTGAAAAAAAGTATGTATTAAAACTTATAATAATAATAATAATATTATTATTAATATTATAATGAACAATATTATCGTTCATTGATAATATTGATAAGAATTATTTGGAATGTGAGGCGTATCTCATTTGGCTTTGTCATTTTATTTACATTACATATGATGATAAAATAATATTTAATTCATGTCTAATTAGAAATATATTACATTTCCTCGCACAATTATTTTCATTCATTTCCTATTGATTCATTCCTGTATTAACTTTCATCTTATTTACCATTTCAATTCCCTTTTGGGATTGAAATAGATTAGTGTGGTAGGGATTAGGGATGGGTTACTTGGGTGAAAACTGGAATGGGTAACTGTTTTAGAGAGTGGGAATGAGTTACTCTGGTTGGGAGTGAGAATGGGTAACTGTGTTAGGGAGTGGCAGGGAGTTACTCTGGTAGAGAATGATAATGGGTTCCGGCAGCTGGTAATATATTCCGGAGAATAGCAACTTTTGTTCATAAGAACAGGGAGACGAGTCACGTGACCGAGAGAAGAGTCACACAGTTCCCCCAGTAAAAGAAGCAGCAGCTCTCTGCTGGGTACATCAACACAAACGTACACACCTAGCCAACCTACCTAACCTAACCTATCCTTTCTAGCAACCCGTCCTCATAAACAAAGGTCAAAGTCCATTCCATGCTCCCGCCAAACCCCCTGTTTGTGAATAAAAAACGGTTTACACACGACTCACAACTGTTGACGTTCGAACACTTCCGGAACAAGTGCTTCACTGACGACTTTTGTTCGAACCACAACGCTGTAAATGCTTCACCCACGAACTACAAATACAAAATTATCGCCAACAGAAAATAAACAACTAACCTAACCAATACCTAAATATGCCCAGTAAGTTAATAAATAGCAATATTAATTTATATTTGAGCAAATAAATATTTTGAATGAACAGCATTTTATAATTGATGAATGGGTCTTTGGGGTCGACCGCCGGATGGAATGGTTGTATCGACAGCGATGTAGAGAGCACGGCAGAATATCGGGGGCTTTAATTTGTACTAATCCGTCACATTTTTAACGGATTCGTTGATTCTGTAAAAATAAACGTCGTTTTTAAGATTAAGACGAGTTGGAGGGGAAGTGATCAATAGCGTTCAACCTCGCATCATCTTAAGGACTGGCGAGCAAGAGGGGACATGATCGTAGAATACAAAATACCTTGGGAGCATGTGTTAATAAAATTGACAAGGAGAGATTTTCAAATTATACATAAACTGAGACAGTGAGCGTGAATGAGAATGATGTACCCCGACCAGACCATTACAGGTGTATAGAGAGGGAGAGGGGGGGGGGAGTTATATGAAAAGTGGGTTTATGCACTGCTCCATACATGGCCTAATTAGTCAGCAGAAGCAAATTATAACAATGAAATCAAAAGGAATTGAAACACGTGAGCATCAACTGGATGGGCGAGACACAGTATATACATATACATATATAATAATATATATATAATATATATATATATATATATATATATATATATATATATATATATATATATATATATATATATATATAGCTCGCTTCTCCAAATACTGCGGCAAACACACACATGCAATCACATACAGCCTTTGACACAGTACCACACCAGAGACTATTGCGAAAGCTGGAGATGCAGGCAGGAGTGAAAGGGAAGGTACTCCAGTGGATAAGGGAGTACCTAAGCAACAGAAGGCAGCGAGTCACTGTGAGGGGTGAGGCCATAGATTGGTGAGACGTCACCAGTGTGGTCCCGCAGGGGTCAGTCCTTGGACCCATATTGTTTTTTATATATGTAAATGATCTTCCAGATGGTATAGAATCATTCCTCTCATTGTTTGCTGATGATGCAAAAATTATGAGGAGGATTAAGACGGAGGAAGACAGTATGAGACTACAAGATGACCTAGACAGACTGCATGAATGGTCTAACAAATGGCTACTAAACTTCAACCCGAGTAAATGTAAGGTAATGAAACTAGGCAGTGGAAACAGGAGGCCAGACACAGGATACAGAATGAGAGATGAAGTCCTTCATGAAACGGACAGAGAGAAAGATCTAGGAGTTTATATCACATCAAACCTGTCTCCTGAAGCCCACATCAAAAGAATAACGTCTGCGGCGTATACTAGGCTGGCTAACATCAGAACTGCCTTCAGGAACATGTGTAAGGAATCATTCAGAATCCTGTATACCACATATATAAGAACAATCCTGCAGTATGCGGCCCCAGCATGGAGCCCGTACCTTGTCAAGCACAAGATGAAGCTTGAAAAAGTTCCGATATTTGCCACTAGGCTAATCCCAGAACTAAGAGGCATGACTTACGAAGAAAGGCTGCAGTAAATGCACCTCACGAGACTAGAAGACAGAAGAGTAAGGGGAGACATGATCACTGCCTACAAAATTCTCAGAGGAATTGACAGGGTAGATCAAGATAAACTGTTCAACACGGGTGGTACGCGAATAAGGGGACACAGGTGGAAACTGAGTACCAAAATGAGCCACAGGGACGTTAGAAAGAACATTTTCAATGTCAGAGTAGTTAACAGATGGAATGCATTAGGCAGTGATGTGGTGGAGGCTGACTCCATACACAGTTTCAAATGTAGATATGATAAGAGCCCAGTAGGCTCAGGAACCTGTACACCAGGTGATTGACGGATGAGAGGCGGGACCAAAGAGCCAGAGCTCAACCCCCGCAAGCACAATTAGGTGAGTACAATTAGGTGAGGTGAGTACATGCAATCACACACACATACAATCACACACCCACATGTAATCACACACATACAATCACAAACCCACATGCAATCACACACACATACAATCACACACATACAATCACGCACACACATACAATCACATGGCAAAATGAGTCTCCAGATACCCCTTGGGCCCGTTATGCTGAGCACCATATGAAATGAATGCGTCAAAACACACGAAAATAAAATAATAATAATGCAAACATGAAATAAAACAAAATAAACAGACAAAATAAAATACCGTGTAAGGTACGGAGGAGAACAAGCACCAAAGGACTCAAATAAGTGTAGTGGATTTAATTCAAGAAACTAATATGAACGAGAAAACGGAAGCCAATTTTTATGTTTTTATTTTATTTATTTATACGAGAGTTCTTACATTCAATTGTACGAAACATGTGTATGTTGGGGGCGATAAGAGGTAGGGTGATGGGGTGGATAGGTTAGGGTTGGGAGTTTATGGGGTGGATATTGGGGTGTGGGGGATAATCATAGTTAAAAAAAAAAGAGTCTTTAATCGAGTGACAGCAGAGAGCCTGGAGCACAATGAAGCACTCCTCCATTTGCAGGGAGGACAGGGGCTAGGAGGAGGGCTAGCAACTGGAATGGGGGTCTGGAATGGATGGGGATCTGTGGCGCTGACAAAAAAAAAGAATGGTCAGATCGCAGCTCCAAATCAACTCATGCGGTAAGGAACCCATTCAATCCAGGAAGGTATGTTCTTCCATCCGTATAATTTGATGGCTTGAGGTTACAGTATAAAGGATATGAGACGTAAAATTAACATGAGCGAGGTCTGCAAATGCCACAAAAGAGGTTTAATCAGCATAATGGGAGACAGGCATTTGTCCCTTACAGCCAGCCCCTTACGTTGTTACATCTCCGAAGGATCCTTGTTGGCTTCGTATTCTGTGGCCAGAATTATTAGCCCTCAGCCCTCCAACACTGTCTACAATTAATCATCCCTGTAAGGTGGATCACAGTGCCTGTACAAGATACAGTGCGTCATTCCTGTTAGGTGGAGCACAGTGCTTGTACAAAATACAGTGCGTCATTCCTGTTAGATGGAGCACAGTGCCTGTACAAGATACAGTGTGTCATTACTGTTAGGTGGAGCACAGTGCCTGTACAAAATACAGTGTGTCATTCCTGTTAGGTGGAGCACAGTGCCTGTACAAGATACAGTGTGTCATTACTGTTAGGTGGAGCACAGTGCCTGTACAAAATACAGTGTGTCATTCCTGTTAGGTGGAGCACAGTGCCTGTACAAGATTCAGTGCGTCATTACTGTTAGGTGGAGCACAGTGCTTGTACAAGATACAGTGTGTCATTCCTGTGAGATGGAGCACAGTGCCTGTACAAGAAACAGTGGCTATAACCAGCTATATTCACAATGTGCACCATAACTACTTCACCACCAATTACATTACCCTCCCTCTCCCCCAAAAGAAAGGCAGCCAACCACATTCTACAGAATACAGGGTGCTGTACCACCAGCTACAGCGTCCTGAACCCATTACATCACTGACCTAACTACACTCTCTCAAGGGCCGAGCCCCAGACCTCGCTGCCTAATTCATGGCTTGACGCTCACACAACATATGATTTATAAATTGGTGTAGAATAACACTTAAGAAACCTTTTTTTTCTTTCCTGTCCTGAATGAGTTGATGTTTTTTGTTTTGATATTTATTCGAGCGACTTATTCCGTTCTCGTTCCCCTTGTCCCAACCACTATTATCTCTCTCTCTCTCTCTTCCTCCATCTGTAACTCTCAATGTTTCCCTGCCATAAAACACAGCCGCTAATGTCAGCCGGTTACTAATGCATTAACCGCTCAGAGAGAGAGAGAGAGAGAGAGAGAGAGAGAGAGAGAGAGAGAGAGAGAGAGAGAGAGAGAGAGAGAGAGAGAGAGAGAAGAATTTCCCAATTCAGCCTCACGTTATGAGAACGGTTATGACCTTAATAAACGGAGGTGCTGTGTACTGTTGAGGGCCGCTATCATACGAGAGGCTCCGGAAACCCGGGTTGGGGGGCCGGGGGATGCTTGGTGGAACCATTGAACGCAAGGCGTTCTCTCTCTCTCTCTCTCTCTCTCTCTCTCTCTCTCTCTCTCTCTGTCCTATGCATGAAGACTGGCTTTATTCTCCGTGTTTGCTAGACTAATTGCCACAAACAAATCTTGTGTACTGAGGGATGTGTTCAGTGGTTGAGGAAGAGGTTTAGATAGGTTAGGTTTGGATAGGTTAGGTTAGGATGGGTTTGGTTAGGTTTGGATAGATTAGGTTAGATTTACATTAGTTTGGTTAAGTTTGGATAGATTAGGTTAGGTGTGCATTGGATAGGTTTGGATAGGTTTCAGTTGGATTGGATAAGTAAGGTTACGTATGGATAAGTTAGATTTGCTTTGGTTAGGTTTCGTCAGGTTAAGGTTACGTTAAATTTGGTTATCTTAAATTAACTTAGGGCAGCTTGGATATGGTTAGGCTGGGTTGGGCTTTAAGTTAATTTCGGTTACATTAAGCACAATACACAAATACTGCCCACACCGTTAACTATACGTGGCGTCAGTATACACCCAAATACAACATACACCCAAATACATCACAATATTCACCACCATTACCACCACCGTCATCACAATCACCATACCCCCATCTCTCGTCACCAGAACCACAACCCCTTTTAACTATCACTATCAACACCATTACTATTCTTATCATCAAAACTACCATACCATCGATTTCACCATCACAATCTCCACAATAACTAGCACCACCATCAGCCTCCAATCGATATCACTATTACCACAAAATAAAAGTCATTGCTATCAACAATACCAGTGGAAGCATCAGAAATAAGAGCAACCATGCTATCTGCATGTGCAAGAGCAACAATGCTATCTACATCCGCAAGAGCAACCATGCTATCTACATGCGTAAGAGCAACCATGATATCTTCATATGCAAGATCAGCCATGCTATCTTCATATGCAAGATCAGCCATGCTATCTACATATGCAAGATCAGCCATGCTATCTACATATGCAAGATCGGCCATGCTATCTTCATATGCAAGATCAGCCATGCTATCTTCATATGCAAGATCAGCCATGCTATCTTCATATCAAGATCAGCCATGCTATCTTCATATGCAAGATCAGCCATGCTATCTTCATATGCAAGATCAGCCATGCTATCTTCATATGCAAGATCAGCCATGCTATCTTCATATGCAAGATCAGCCATGCTATCTTCATATGCAAGAGCAATCATACTATCTGCATAGAGGAATATTCATGTTATCTGCGTATAGCTAACATGCTATCAACAAGAAGATCACTCTATGAACAAGAATATCATACTGTGTGCAAGACCAATACACTGTCTACATGAACAATATACTACATGTAAGAACAATATACCATATGCAAGAACAACATAAAATATACAACAACAACATATTATCTGTGAGACAAATTTACTATCAACCAGAGTATCATATTATAAAAAATGTAAGAAAAATATTTAAAACAACAGTACTGTATCAAACCCATTAACAAAGTATATGCAACAGCCACCTGCTCTCTAAACCAGCAACAACATATCTGCAATAGCAGCATATTATCTGCAATAGCAGAATATTATCTACAATAGCAGCATATTATCTGCAATAGCAGAATATTATCTACAATAGCAGCATATTATCTGCAATAGCAGAATATAATCTGCAATAGCAGCATATTATCTGCAATAGCAGAATATTATCTACAATAGCAGCATATTATCTGCAATAGCAGAATATAATCTGCAATATTCATCTATTAAAGGCAAAATCATCATATCCTTTGTAAAAAAAAAATAGAAAAATCAAGTGTGCTGGAGACCTTGGCAGAAACAACAGCATCTCATTGAAGAAGAAAATAAGTTTGTATTTATTACAGCATAAAAATTTAATATCGAGTAATAGAGAAAAACAGAAAAGTCATTAACTAAAGAGACATGACAACAGGAACAGCAACAGTAAAGAGACATGACAACAGGAGCAGCATCAGTAAAGAGACATGACAACAGGAGCAGCATCAGTAAAGAGACATGACAACAGGAGCAGCATCAGTAAAGAGACATGACAACAGGAGCAGCATCAGTAAAGAGACATGACAACAGGAGCAGCATCAGTAAAGAGACATGACAACAGGAGCAGCATCAGTAAAGAGACATGACAACAGGAGCAGCATCAGTAAAGAGACATGACAACAGGAGCAGCATCAGTAAAGAGACATGACAACAGGAGCAGCATCAGTAAATAGACATCACAACAGTACCAGTATCAGAAAAGAGACATCACAACAGTACCAGTATCAGTATAGGGACATCACAACAGTACCAGTATCAGTAAAGGGACATCACAACAGTACCAGTATCAGAAAAGAGACATCACAACAGTACCAGTATCAGAAAAGAGACATCACAACAGTACCAGTATCAGTAAAGGGACATCACAACAGGAACAGTATCAGTAAAGGGACATCACAACAGTACCAGTATCAGAAAAGAGACATCCCAACAGTACCAGTATCAGTAAAGGGACATCACAACAGTACCAGTAAAGGGACATCACAACAGTACCAGTATCAGTAAAGGGACATCACAACAGTACCAGTATCAGTAAAGAGACATCACAACAGTACCAGTATCAGTAAAGAGACATCACAACAGTACCAGTATCAGTAAAGATACATCACAACAGGAACAGTATCAGTAAAGAGACATCACAACAGACTCAGCATCAGTAAAGAGACATCACAACAGACTCAGCATCAGTAAAGAGACATAACAACAGTACCAGTATCAGTAAAGAGACATCACAACAGTACCAGTATCAGTAAAGAGACATCACAACAGTACCAGTATCAGTAAAGAGACATCACAACAGTACCAGTATCAGTAAAGAGACATCACAACAGTACCAGTATCAGTAAAGAGACATCACAACAGTACCAGTATCAGTAAAGAGACATCACAACAGTACCAGTATCAGTAAAGAGACATCACAACAGTACCAGTATCAGTAAAGAGACATCACAACAGTACCAGTATCAGTAAAGAGACAT
Organism: Procambarus virginalis; assembly: GCA_020271785.1. NCBI lineage: Eukaryota > Metazoa > Arthropoda > Malacostraca > Decapoda > Cambaridae > Procambarus > Procambarus virginalis. The sequence goes on along the minus strand of WNGS01165503.1, from coordinate 3,284,095 downwards.
CACAACAGTACCAGTATCAGTAAAGAGACATCACAACAGTACCAGTATCAGTAAAGAGACATCACAACAGTACCAGTATCAGTAAAGAGACATCACAACAGTAGCAGCATCAATAAAGTAACACAAACGTAGAAGCGCTTTTAATATTAAACGATAACAAAAGAAACATCAGTAAATATCAATAACCACAAAAGCAGCATCAGTAAAAATCTGCATCAGTAAGAGAGCTGCAGCATTAATGATATATTACAGCAGCAGTTACGTCAGTAAAGATTAACACAACAATAATTTAATTGTACCAATGAGCCTAATGTAATTATGCTGCAAATTGCACTAATACTGTCTGCAATGAATAAAATAAAGGTACCATGACAAAATATATAAAAGAAATTCCATGAAAAAATTGTCTCAAGAAATGGTTACTACGAAAACTGACATATATATGAAGAAGTTACAGGAAAAAAGTCACATATATGCTTGGTTCCAACAAGAAAGCATTGAAATAACAAGCATTATTAAATAATTGTATTTGTTTTGTTTATAAATGGCCTCAATTCACACATTTGTATACTTATATAACAACTGGAATCATTCCAAATGTCTAAGGCATTGAGCAACAACAATCCAAAGGCTTCAATTTATATACAAAATATCTCCAATCATTCATTAGTTCCCAGATTAACTAAGGTAACGAATTGTCCATATAATACAGCTAATTATGTTGTAATTGACACTGGCAATTACATTAACATGAGAATTTTACACTGTTGTTCATTCTATACTGCTTCTTGCGTCTAACTGGCTTATTTAATGCAGTAAGAGAATTCTCTTTTCATGAATTTAATATAAAGTTCACAACGTTTTGAAAGCATTCTGGACATGCCTGAGCGTTCTATGGCTTACTGTTATTAAACTCAGTTTAAAATGCGAGTATCCTGGGAATCTGAAGCGTTTTCCATTACATAATCTTTAAAAGCAATGTCTTACAGAACTCTCAAGCTATAAAATCGCCAGACAATATTGATCAGAAATATTACTGCAGAGAGATTAGGTCATCTCTAATGCAGTGAGGTTCTACACACAGTTCCCGTTGCTCTTATAATGGGAAGAAAATTCCTGAAATTAGTTTTTCAAGTTTTTCTGAAAAAAAATATGTTGACCAAAACACATCCTAGAAAGTGAAGGGACGACGACGTTTCGGTCCATCCTGGACCATTCTCAAGTCGATTGTTGCGTTAATGGTTCTAAATATTACCATTATTACAATCTGGATAATAATGCTAAAAAAAAATTTTATGTTTTCAAATGTTCTAAAAGTAAGAACGAGTATCTTCCGTCTGATTATTTCCTCAAGCAAACACCGCGAGTTTTGCAACATATAATTATCATAAACCAGCACTGTAACTTACGCTTTAATTCAACAGGAAGCAACTATTGCAATGACTACGATTATTGCAGTGACCAACCAGCCAGCAGCGACTTGCACAATGGCCCGCCGGACCCACACTTAAATGGACAACAAGAGAGTCTGTCTAGCACGCCTTACACAACAGACAGACTGGAACATCAGACATATAAGCCCGTCTTGAAAGCATGGCATAATAAAGGCCCCCTGAACCACTGACACGAGAACCAGCCCTGAACTACTCGCACAAGAACCGTCCTGGAACAACTAACGCAAGAACCATCCTGGAACAACTAACGCAAGAACCATCCTGGGACAACTAACGCAAGAACTATCCTTGAGTAACTACCGTTAGAACCATCCTGGAACAACTAACGCAAGAACCATCTTTGAGCAACTAACGCAAGAACCATCCAGGAACAACTAACGCAAGAACCATCCAGGAACAACTAACGCAAGAACCATCCTGGAACAACTAACGCAAGAACCATCCAGGAACAACTAACGCAAGAACCATCCTGGAACTAACGCAAGAACCGTCCTGGAACAACTAACGCAAGAACCATCCTGGAACTAACGCAAGAACCGTCCTGGAACAACTAACGCAAGAACCATCCTGGAACAACTAACGCAAGAACCCTCCTGGAACTAACGCAAGAACCGTCCTGAACAACTAACGCAAGAACCATCCTGGAACAACTAACGCAAGAACCATCCTGGAACAACTAACGCAAGAACCTTCTTGGAACAACTAACGCAAGAACCATCCTGGAACAACTAACGGTAGAACCATCCTGCAACAACTAACGCAAGAACCATCCTGGAACAACTAACGCAAGAACCGTCCTGGAACAACTAACGCAAGAACCATCCTGGAACAACTAACGCAAGAACCGTCCTGGAACAACTAACGCTAGAACCATCCTGGGACAACTAACGCAAGAACGATCCTTGAGCAACTAACGCAAGAACGATCCTTGAGCAACTAACGCAAGAACCACCATGGAACCACTAACACAAGAACTATCCAGGAACAACTAACGCAGACCCATCTTTGAGCAACTAAGGCTAGAACCATCCTGGAACAACTAACGCAAGAACCATCCTGCAACAACTAACGCAAGAACCATCCTGCAACAACTAACGCAAGAACCATCCTGCAACAACTAACGCAAGAACCCTCCTGGAACAACTAACGCAAGAACCATCCTGGAACAACTAACGCAAGAACCATCCTGGAAAAACTAACTCAAGAACCAACCAGTAACGACTAACACAGTAACGAGCCAGTAACGCCGGAAAAAAAAAACCTAGCTACAAAACTTTATATAAATTCTCAGTTATTAATCGTCATTCTAAAGTATAATGATTTCTTTCACACAAATTACAAAACGTTAAATGATGTTGCAAACTAAAACATTTTTAATTTAACTCTATTGAAAGTCAACTTTATATTATTTCTGAGAAAGTTATTTTGAAGCAATGAGGTGATTCGAACCGGCCGTTCTGGCGATCCCAGAATTACCAGAACGCAATTTCTATGTAACTCCAACTTCGAAGAATCATAAATAAGTCTCCAGAGGGCAATTTCTTCCTCACGTATAACACGAATTTAGAACAAATTGGCTTCACTTTTGATGCTTGAGGCAAAATATCCAAAGAAACGCATACGGAAAAGGTCTGGCTATGAAAGGCTCGACACACCTTCCAATTTGGTATTAATTAAATTTTCTAAGCCACGATTTTAGGAAATACAAGAGGACTGAATGAAGCCCCATTACCTGCCTCATTATTAATGATATTGATTACAGGTGACTACGCCACGTGTATAAACCATAAGCGTTTATTTACGTGATTATCTATAATGTTAATACTGATTACTTGTGAGTAGGATTTGCTTCACTGTACCGTGAGATTAATCTGTATAAATCGTACGGGTGAGTGTGTCCTTCTCTGGTTGATCGAAATAATCATAATTTTATATAAATATAGTCATAATTTTTATAAAAATAACCATAATTTTGTATACAAAAATCATTATTTTTATAATGCAGTCTCCGTGTAGTGGTAAGACACTCGCCTGGCGTTCCGCGAGCGCTATGTCATGGGTTCGTATCCTGGCCGGGGAGGATTTACTAGGCGCAATTCCTTAACTGTAGCCTCTGTTTAACGCAACAGTAAAATGTGTACTTGGATGAAAAAAACGATTCTTCGCGGCGGGGGATCGTATTCCAGGGACCTGCCCGAAACGCTACGCGTACTAGTGGCTGTACAAGAATGTAACAACTCTTGTATATATCTCAAAAAAAATAAAAATAATCATAATGTTTGATAAGAATTGTAATTTTTTTTTCATTAGCAAAATATAAAAAATAGCAAAAATTTAAAAAGTTGATCAAAATTATCATAATGTTGATCTTTAACAGCTTGTTAACTATGATAATCATAATGTTGATTATAATTAGCATAATTTTGATCATAATAAGCATAATATTGATTAAATTATCATAAATTGATCAAATTATCGTAGTTTGACCATATAGATTAAATGACCATAATATGACCACGTAAATCAAATTATCATCATTTGACCATATTGATCAAATAATTATAATTCGACCAATATTGACCAAATAATTATAATTCGACCAATATTGATCAAATAATTATAATTCGACCAATATTGATCATAATCCAGAATACAAATTAATCTTTCAGTATAATCAAGCCGTTGTTCTTAGTGGTCACAATATTAGTCAAAATTTTGATCATAACGTTATAAAATTATAATTATATACACATATGTATATAAACGATTAAAGGTGATATATCTCACGGCAGCATGACCATTGCAAAACCAGAATATTCTGTTCCGTACTAACTGGCCATTCCAAAGAACATTCCAGCACTGGTATAACCAATTCTAAACACCCCTTAGACAGTTAGAATGCTCATTACCCAGTACATTGGGTCAAGCAATTACGTAAATTGCAATATGAATATCAAGTTCAGCATCATCAGTTTAATATTATTCAAGCTTGAGGCCTCGTGGCAGTTGCAGCATGTACTTGCAGATATGGATGTGTGCAACATCCGGTATATGAGGAGTGTTGATGGGGGGGGGGTTGCAACAGGAAGGGTTCACACTTGGGAATATTCAACACTATTCCGACTCGAACCGGAGTTGAAATTGTTTCTACGATTTTTTTGCAAACTTCCAGGGACATATGAAATTGTTGAATCCTGTGTTTGTTATTTTATTAATAATATTTATTATTAAATAAATATTATATTAATAATAATAATTTTACACAGAGAGTAAGCACACTAACGTGTCTCCATCACTGAGAAATCCGTTGGAGCCGTGATGTGGATTCGAACCTATGGCGGTGGTCTAGTCGCTAGAGGGTGTGCATGGGAACACCCAGCGCATAAGTTCGAACCCCCATCACAGCTCCTACGGATTTTCTCAATATTATTATTAATAAATGTAGTAATAATAGCAGAAGAGCAGTAGAAGTAGTAATAGTAGTAGTAGTAGTAGTAATAGTAGTAGTAGAAGTAGTAATAGTAGTAGAAGTAGTAATTGTAGTAGTAGAAGTAGTAATAGTAGTAGTAGAAGTAGTAATAGTAGTAGTAGAAGTAGAAGTAGTAATAGTAGTAGTAGCAGTAGTAATAGTAGTAGTAGAAGTAGTAATAGTAGTAGTAGAAGTAGTAATAGTAGTAGTAGAAGTAGTAATAGTAGTAGTAGAAGTAGTAATAGTAGTAGTAGAAGTAGTAATAGTAGTAGTAGAAGTAGTAATAGTAGTAGTAGCAGTAGTAATAGTAGTAGTAGCAGTAGTAATAGTAGTAGTAGCAGTAGTAATAGTAGTAGTAGCAGTAGTTACCATAAGTACCAAAAGTATAAATGGTAGACACAGAAATCCCAATAGCGTGAGCAGGCGATGAGTCACAATAACGTGGCTAAAGTATGTTGACCAAACCACACACTAGAAGGTGAAGGGACGACGACGTTTCGGTCCGTCCTGGACCATTCTCAAGTCGATTGTGAGAATAAAATTTCCTTTAACACAATCTACTTGAGAATGGTCCAGGACGGACCGAAACGTCGTCGTCCCTTCACCTTCTAGTGTGTGGTCTGGTCAACACAATAGCGTAATGCATCAAATGATTAAGGCACGTCTGGGATCCTTCGAACGTACGTTCGAGCCTCACTACGGCCCTTGTGGATTTATTTTTATAAAAAGTAGAAGTGCTGCCAGTAGTTGACGTAGTTACAAAACAGGATTAATAGTCGTTGCATGACTGAAGTATATAAATCGAGGAAAAGAATAACGAATGTATGTAAATACTGTTTACAAACAACTACACGTAATTTACCTCGACATAATTGCGACTAATGGCATTAGTTTAGATACATAAAAGACCCCCACGTTAATACTCGTCTGAAAGTTGCATTCTTGATATATTGAATAAATTACCGGATTTTGACGTGGGTGAGGTTCAGGTTAGATGTATATATGAATGAGTTTTCAGGCCATGTAAATACACTTAAACTTACACTTAATGTAAATTTATGGGCTATTCATGCCCGTGTAATTTTTTGGGTGTCTTAACCTTCATCAATCATCAATCTGTATGTAAATAGAGGCCGCCCCTGATAGGCCAAGAGGGGTCCAGCAGTTTATTTAATATTTATAATATTTTCTTGTCTGCTCTCCAAGCATACAAGCTTGTTCGATAGAGCTTCGGGCTCTCAAGCGTGGGGTCCAGTGTTAGAGTCTCCTACAGCCCAGGTGAAAGGATTTCAAACTTATTTATATAGTTATGGTATTGTGTCAAAAGTATCCCACATTTATATCATAAATGGAGTCAAAGATAACATTAAGCTGAAGGATATTAGATATCATATTGCTAACGCTTCAAGATAAAAAAAAAATCCAGTATCCAATTTGTTTTAATCCGTACATTAATGCAGTAATTTTTGGCCACAAGATTATTACGCGTTATCTTTTTCGCATTCAGATTTAACAATTTCTACATTGTCCAGCACATGTTGGGAATCTTGGTTAGGTTAGGTGCGCAAAGAACTGCATCACAAAATATTATATTTCCTAACGCAACTCGAGAGATGAAGCTTCATTAAACGGTAATCTTTATAAACGATAATCTTTATTAACGATATGAGATGAATCCTGCATTAACGAGATTTATTATTGTTTACATGTCATATTTCTTTTTCACAAGCGAAATCGACTAATTATACTTTTATTTATTTTCTGTCATGATATTAACATTTCATGTAGATAATATACATCAAAGTCACAAATGTTAATGGCATGTTAATAGCAATATTTTTCAAACCGTTTTGGATAAAAAAAATCGCAAATCACACTCGCATTTTTATATTAAAAAAATATAAACGTGCTTTTTGATGTTATAAAATGTTATGTGATCTATATACCGGCTGAAATACACCATTTCATTACCTATTTCATCGAGTCATTATACATAGTCATAAATAGTGCAAATCATTAAACAAATGATTATTCAATGATGATGATCATCATCATCATTATATATATATATACACACACACACACACACACACACACACACACACACAACACACACAACACACACACACACACATATATATATATGCGAACAAGCCTGAATGGTCCCCAGGACTATATGCAAATGAAAACTCACCCCCGAAGTGACTCGAACCCATACTCCCAGGAGCAACGCAACTGGTAACTACAGGACGCCTTAATCCGCTTGACGCCTTAATCCTTTTGTCCGGTCGTGATGGTCAAGCGGATTAAGGCGTCCTGTAGTTACCAGTTGTGTTGCTCCTGGGAG
>WNGS01165503.1:3265823-3275825 GCA_020271785.1 Procambarus virginalis | reverse complement strand
GTGTCGCGTCAGACTAGAAATAAAATGAACTTTGGAGAATTGATTTTTCAGTTACCATCAACAGTGAAAAGAATATAAGAAACATTGAGAAAATTCGGTTAGAATTAATTAATCTTACTTTTTCGGTCATTATATATTATATATATTATATATATTATATATATTATATATATATAGATTATTATAATATATATAATATATATATATATCATGGAAGGGAGTACCACCTCTGCTGGCTGAAGGGGGACCCATAGCCTCGGAGGAAATCACACATACGCATTGGAGGGAATGTAGGTCCCCTCCAATACAGTTTCTGTGTGCTTTTCTCCTACCACCCCCTTCCTTTTTTTTTCTTATGCTTTATTGTTATTTAAAGGTTACAAAACATACAAGACAAATGCCTAAAGGTTATGGATCTCTTGAAGCTCCTCCGCTTCCGGACAGGAACCGAGGACGCAGCAAGCATTTCCCTCTGGATCGCCACACTGAGGCGCTGAAACAAAAAACTGCAAGCCCTTGGGTCTCTGGTGACGTCAATGAGCTTGGAACCCAATTCCTTGAGAAATCCCAAGGCACTCTTGCCCCAGGGGCCATGCGTCTCAGACGCTATGGGAACAAAGAGGTATTGACCTGCCAGTCGCCTGTATTTGAGAGATTTTGCTGTTTCCCCTGTGGTTGGCCGCCCCACCTGCTTGATCAGCTCCGAAGTATCATAGTGTCAGCCAGTGGATACACATGTGTAGTCCCACACCAACTGTCTACCCTCCTTCCATGAGTATATGGTGATGCCATCAGGGCGAAGTGCGGGGAATCCGGGTTTTGGACCCCTAAGATGACCCCCTATACTCCCTATATATTTGGACCCCCTATATATTTGGACCCCCTATATATATGGACCCCCTATATATATATATATATATATATATATATATATAATATATATATATATTATATAGATATATAATATATATATATATATATATAATATATATTTATATATATATCACGAAAATTAACACGTGATTGAAATGTGACAGTGTCAGACCACGGAGGAAAATTGAAACAGGAATTTCCATAAGTACTTTCGTATATTAATACATCTTCAGGAGTGGTTTTACAGGTCGAGGTACTGGGCATAAATAGGCAGGAGAGAAGGGTAAAGTGAGGTGAGGTACAATAAGTGGACACAGATATGAGCCGCACACAGGTTACCAGCTTGTAACCTCTTCAATATAATTTCAAGACAACTCACAGCTTGGATCAGATATGAACTGACTTACCCTTGGACTCTGAAGCATTAAAACTCATGAACACCTTCATCTCCTCCTCTCTCGTCTTGCTGTGCATCGTATTCCTCTCCCATTTCCCATCCACTCACCATCGACTTCCGTCAAAACTGACGTCTCCCATCTACTCTACCCTCCCACTCCCTATCAAGACCTACGTCAAGTCGTAGGTCTTGATAGGGACTCCCTGACATATATTTCCTCCAACCTCCGAGATGCCTCGTATCTCCTAACCTCCTCTTCAACAACACCACAGTTACAGTTCCTCCAGCGTGTCTAGAATCGCTGAAAGGGTACAAATCGGCTTCGTCTGTACCCATTTCGCAGCCCGACGGAAAATCAATCTGGCTCCGTATCGAGGCTTGGTCCACAGTGAGATAAGCGGGGAAGCTCGCTTTTATTTTATTTTTTTGCCCTCTCTGTTCCCTTCGAAGGAAGGATTTCTGTCAAAAGGGTTTGGGGTGGGCGAGCCAGAAGAGAAAAGCGTAGGTATTTTCCTTTTTCCTTCCGTAGTGTTTCCTTCAGGATTACTGTGCGGAGTCTTGTTGGTTTAATGTCAGGAGTGCCTGCTGGTGCACGAGGCTGGGGTTTGCTTCAGGTGTTTTGGGGAGGTTTACGTCAGTAGACTGGTTGTTTTAGGGAGGTTTACACGTCAGTAGACTAGTTGTTATGGGGAGGTTTACACGTCAGTAGACTAGTTGTTTTTGGGAGGTTTACACGTCAGTAGACTAGTTGTTTTAGTGAGGTTTACGTCAGTATACTGGTTGTTTTAGTGAGGTTTACGTCAGTAAACTAGTTGTTTTGGTGTTGAGGGGGTTGACCCTCCCTGGAGGAACCATGTATGTTAGTGCCACTACAACAGGTGTGGTATCGTGGTCTTGGTATCATGTCTCGAGGAACTATGCTCCTTAAGGTACCATCAACTTCTTGGTAACATGTGTCTCAAGCAACCTATTTTTTTTAAGGAAAGACTTCACGAAGTCTTATTGCATACAGTCCACACATTCTTGGATACGAAATGTTAGTGTGGCTTTTTGCTAAACTAAATTTATCTCTGTCAATAGTGGAATGAAGGAGAAATCATAATATTATCACCACCGCTTGTGTGATGAGAATCGGTCAGCAGGGAGCTGACCGGGAGCCGGTCGGCCGAGCGGACAGCACGCTGGACTTGTGATCCTGTGGTCCGGGTTCGATCCCAGGAGCCGGCGAGAAACAATGGGCAGAGTTTCTCTCACCCTATGCCCCTGTTACCTAGCAGTAAATAGATACCTGGGTGTTAGTCAGATGTCACGGGCTGCTTCCTGGAGGTGGAGGCCTGGTCGAGGACCGGGCCGCGGGGACACTAAAAAAATCCCCGGAATCATCTCAAGATAACCTCAAGCAGTGAAGTTTGAGAGTCACTGTAAGCCACACCCTGCGAGGTGTGAGTTAGCCACACTCCCTACTGGGGATTTGGTCTGCCACACTACCAACTCAGGAATGGGTTGCCACACTGCCTACTCTTTATGGCCAAACAACTGCGTGAAATGTATGAAATTCGTAACTTACTGATCTTCCAGCAAAGGATTATTTAGTCCAAACTCTTGTCCTGGACAGAGTAAACCCTCAGTATACATACACCGAGATGTATACATATTATGTGTATTCATTTTCAGCAAGAATCATACTTTGAACATTGTAAAAAAAAGAGAGAAATGGATTGGAAAATATTTATTATGTCATGTAGAAAAAATATATAATCCGCTGTTTTAATTCCAGTGAAATGAACATTATTATTATTTTTTAATCTAACTTGTTTATATACAGCTTCAAACTTATACATACATATATAAATTCATGCACAGGTATTTGTTAATTCATGCTATATGCCTATAGATACATACGTGCACTCATACACACACATGTATGTGTGCATGATATTCATACACACACATATTTGGGTATTATAAAAATATATTCATACATATATTTATATCAATAAGAGAAAATGTCTGGCTGCTCAAGGGTAGTGAAAACGATCTCCGTCTTACGATCATTAACTTGACCGGATTACTGTTGAGTGCAATCAGACGATCGCTGAAAGGCGGTGGGTTACGATACCACCCTTCGTGAAGTTAGTAATGAAATAATCGGCGCAAAATCCGTAGATTTAAAATAAAACATTATTTTCCAAACACTTATTCACTCCTGTGTCCGTGATGATACACTCATATTGCACGCAGAGTTGCCCAGAGTTGGCCACCACGTAGCTAGTTCTTGACACACTTTGTACTTCCGATAATATAGTTTAGGGTGGCTCGCCTGCGGAGGGGATGGGACGGGGGAAAGAAATTGTGCCCAACCACTTGCGGTGGACGTAGAGCGACGGCCGCGTCTCAAGCAGGTCGGCGTTCAATCAAGCTTCCTCGTGGATGTTGATTCCATTTTCATCGAAACATAAGAGACCTGAAAAGCATCAGCTTAATTTTCTACCACTTTAGTATAGCATTCTAGATATTTAGTATATTTTAGTATTTAGATATATTTAATACATATTAGATATATATGTTTTATATATAGATATATATAAATTATATATATATATATATATATATATATATATATATATATATATATATATATTATTAAATATGACCGAAAAAGTAAGATTAATAATTCTAACACGAATTTCTCAATTTTCCTTATGTTTCTTTTTACTGGTGACGGTAAATGAAAAATCAATTCTCCAAAATTCATTTTTATTTCTAGTCTGACGCGACACTTGAGCGCGTTTCGTACAACTTATTACATTTTCAAAGACTTTAGTTTATCTATACACAACTTATGCTTTATGAAACAAACATTGGCTCTTATACCTGCATTTGGGTGAGGTGATGTAATACATTAGTGGGGTGAAACACAGAACATGGAAAACGGGGTATAGATTTGTAGAAGTAGAAGTCGGGTCCCAATAGAACTGCAGAAGGCCTATTGGCCCATATTTCTTGATGTTTCTATATTGGAGCGGAGTCTTGAAGTGGGTAGAATATACGCACAACTATATTCTACCCACTTCAAGACTCCGCTCCAATATAGAAACATCAAGAAATATGGGCCAATAGGCATTCTGCAGTTCTATTGGGACCCGACTTCTACTTCTACAAATCTATGGAGTCTTGAAGTGGGTAGAATATACCCACACTATATTCTACCACTTCAAGACTCCGCTCCAATATAGAAACATCAAGAATATGGGCCAATAGGCCTTCTGCAGTTCTATTGGGACCCGACTTCTACTTCTACAAATCTATACCCCGTTTTCCATGTTCTGTGTTTCACCCCACTAATGTATTACATCACCTCACCCAAATGCAGGTATAAGAGCAATGTTTGTTTCATAAAGCATAAGTTGTGTATAGATAAACTAAAGTCTTTGAAAATGTAATATGTTGTACGAAACGCGCTCAAGTGTCGCGTCAGACTAGAAATAAAAATGAATTTTGAAGAATTGATTTTCATTTACCGTCACCAGTAAAAAGAAACATAAGGAAAATTGAGAAAATTCGTGTTAGAATTATTAATCTTACTTTTTCGGTCATATTTAATAATATATGTCTACAGGAAAGACTGCTACCAAAATATACCAATATACCAATATATATATATATATATATATATATATATATATATATATATATATATATATATATATATATTAATATATATGGAATTTAGTATATTGTGTGGATCTCTAGTTTCGACAACGGACCCGAAGACATTCAAAAACTCTATATTCTTTTTGTTTAATATAACTATTTTATCTGAAATAAAGCGTGCTCAAAATGACGAGATTAGAGATGACAATATACTAGAGCACTCCTGAGCTTATACAATGCTCCTTTGATTATCTTTTCTCTCGAGCTTAGTGACCTCACAAGTTAAACCAGGCACTATGCTTGTACTCACAATGCTGTACTCACAAAGTTGTGCTTGCAAGGTTGAACATCTGCTCTTAAGCCCGACTTTACAACATAATTAGCTCAATAAAGGTTAATTCTCTGTTTTTTCGTATCGTGTTTACATTGAAAACTGTGTACCGAATTGGCTTCGTTAAATTCCTCATCTGGTTCGTTCCTGTTTGCGGCTCTCAGACTGAACAAGTCCTCTATGGCGTCTCTGAATCTCCTGGGAGTTTTGTGTTTCCAATTATATTCGTCTCGTTCAACTATTCCGTGATTGGAACATTCCATCTATCTACTACTGAGTGTGTTTGTGTGTGTAAGTGTGTTTGTGTGTGTGTGTGTGTGTGTGTTTAATGTAAGTTTAATATTTTTATTTACTATTTATGCCGGCAGAATTGAGCTATTACCTCTTGAATCACGCCTTGTATATGTGCTTGTGTGTGTGTATGGTGTGTGTGTGTGTGTGTGTGTGTGTGTGTGTGTGTGGTGTGTGTGTGTGTGTGTGTGTGAGAGAGAGTCATGGAATGAGAAACATGAGAGAGGCCGGTAGGTGGGGGTAATGAGGAACGAAACTTGCACGCGGCTGGTCAACTTAATCTCATTAGAAGAATATCTTAACTCGTCCCACATTCCCTTCATCATTAAAAAGTTGTCGGGGCTCGTCTGGGCTGACCTGAGCGTCCTGAAGCCAGGCATCGAAGGAGATGTTGCTTCGGGTTGACATCAGGGAGTTGATGATTGAATAGCTCTCTTTTTCTCACTTTTAATCCGGTGGCTTTAAAACTTCTTTAATTCCAGCTGCTCTCACTTTCCTCTTGGTATCTCGTTGTTTATCTTTCTCTTTCTCTTGGACCACTTCGCTTTCCGATGAGCTGAATGTTCCATGGATAAAGTAATAATGGTTCCTGAAAGCCAGATATGGTCGAAGTGAAATCAAAACGGCCCAAAGAGCAACAAAATCTTATATTATATATATATATAATATATATATATATATATATATATATATATATATATATATCAGTAAAGGAGGAATACCTGTCTTATGTGGCATTCATCCTAGTGGAACAACAAATGGATGTTCAGGACAGTTGGAGTCAACTGCTGACGAGACAATAATTACATTGCCAATGCAATGTCATTTGACAGTTGGTCAGCATTCAATTGCAGGTATGACATGTCTGCACAAAAAATAGGATTCGTGTGCCTGAAAAAGGTGCGGGAACCTTTGTGCAGGATGGAAGAGGGATGAGTGATCAGAGAGGCTGAGTTGTATATATGAAAACGGTTATCAAAGTCATTATGATATAAATATATAATCTCTCCAGTTCCACAATGATGTATTATGATATATTTTATTGTCTTTAATACAGAATCATATCTTCTTCCGGCTTCTTTTAATACTTTAGTCGTACACTTCGGAGTTTCAAGAAGGAATGAGGACGGTGTTCCACAGCTGATCTTCAGGGAGAAGTGGCTTTCAGCTTAGTCCAGCCACTTGGGCTGGACAGTAGAGCGACGGTCTCGCTTCATGCAGGTCGACGTTCAACCCCCGAAGGTCCAAATGGTTGGGACACCATTCCTTCCCTCCCGTCCCATGACAAACCCTATCCTAACCCCTTTCCTAGTGCAATATAGTCGTAATGGTTTGGTGCTCCTGATAATTGCCCTCGAGACAAGAAATTAAAAAAATATATATTCATATATTTATACAACTATATAAAGTTGTATAAATAACCGATAAATAAGATGATTGAGAGGGAACAAATTACTGAGAGAACGGATTTACATGTATATAATATATATTCTAAAGTTAAAAGACAAAAATGAAATCGTAGACACACAAGAATGGCACAGATATCCCGTGTTTCGAAATACCTTAGTGATATTTTGTCTTGGAAGAAATGCTCGAGAAATAAGTTGGATTTAGAGATTACAGAAAGAGGGGCTCCGGGTGACAGGTGCATAGAATGCGACAAGAATGGAGAGTTAAGCTCCGCGAAAGAGAATTAATATCCCGAGGTCTCGACAGACCGCCTGTGGTCATGAAGTTGAAGAAGAATATATTTGAACATTTGGCCTTGACCTCTTGACCTAATCTCCTGGGCCTTGACCACTTCGCCTCGACCTGTGACCCCTCATTAGTTGATAATTGCCCCCCCCCCTCATAATGTGGCTCCCGATGGGCTGACGCTGGGATTAGTATATGTTACAAGAGAAAACATGGTTTGGGATTTAAGCCGAAAAAAAAGAATATTATTTGTGCCTCCGAGGAGCAAATAGGTATTCACATAAACACACACACACACACACGAGTGAATGGTCCAACAACAGGCTGTTGAAGTTCAACCCGAGTAAATGCAAAGTAATGAAACTAGGCAGTGGAAATAGGAGGCCAGACACAGGATACAGAATAGGAGGTGAAGTACTTAATGAAACGAACAGAGAGAAAGATCTAGGAGTTGATATCACACCAAACCTCTTCTGAAGCCACAAAAAAAGAATAACGTCTGCGGCATATGCGAGGCTGGCTAACATCGGAACAACGTTCAGGAACCTGTGTAAGGAATCATTCAGAATCTTGTACACCACATATGTAAGACCAATCCTGGAGTACGCGGCCCCATCATGGAGCCCGTACCTTATCAAGCACAAGACGAAGCTGGAAAAAGTCCAAAGGTATGCCACTAGACTAGTCCCAGAACTAAGAGGCATGAGTTACGAGGAAAGGCTGCGGGAAATGCACCTTACGACACTGGAAGACAGAAGAGTAAGGGGAGACATGATCACAACCTACAAAATCCTCAGAAGAATCGACCGGGTAAACAAGGATAAACTATTCAACACTGGTGGGACGCGAACAAGGGGACACAGGTGGAAACTGAGTACCCACATGAGCCACAGAGACGTTAGAAGGAACTTTTTCAGTGTCAGAGTAGTTAACGAATGGAATGCATTAGGCAGTGATGTGGTGGAGGCTGACTCCATACACAGTTTTAAATGTAGATATGATAGAGCCCAGTAGGCTCAGGAATCTGTACACCAGTTGATTGACAGTTGAGAGGCGGGACCAAAGAGCCAAAGCTCAACCCCCGCAAGCACAAATAGGTGAGTACACACACAGTGTGTACTCACTCAGTTGTACTCACACTAGTTGTACTAGTGTTGTGTGTGTGTGTGTGTGTGTGTGTTGTGTGTGTGTGTGTGTGTGTGTGTTGTGTGTGTGTGTGTGTGTGTGTGTGTGTGAGAAGAGTTAGGGGGGACATGATCACCACATTCAAGATTCTCAAGGGAATCGACAGGGTTGATAAAGACAGTCTAATTAACACAAGGGGCACACGCACTAGGGGACACAGGTGGAAACTGAGTGCCCAAATGAGCCACAGAGATATTAGAAAGAACTTGTTTAGTGTCAGAGTGGTTGACAAATGGAATGCATTAAGAAGTGATGTGGTGGAGGCTGACTCCATACACAGTTTCTAGTGTATATGATAGAGCCCAATAGGTCAGGAATCTGTACACCAGTTGATTTACAGTTGAGAGGCGGGACCAAAGAGCCAGAGCTCAACTCCCGTAAGCACAATTGGTTAAGTACAATTAGGTAAGTATACATACACACACACACATATATTAAGTTTCTTTGTTTAACACTTTAAAAATATATTCCATCATTTGTCTTCATATATATATATATATATATATATATATATATAATCTATATATATATATATATATATATATATATATATATAAGTCTTCCTAAAACTCTTTATATATTTTTCATTCTTCAAGATCTGATTTCTTCTAAGTCAAGCGTCTTTTTTTGTGGAAAAAAACATTCTGTTTTATGGGTAAACAGGACATTTCCACAGTTGCCAGTGTCTCGCTTACTCATTCATCAATTCCTCAACTTCCACTGACTCACTCCTCACCTTCATCATATCACTATTCAATCCTCATCTCCCTCACGCTCTTCTTCCCTTCACACTTGTCTGGGTGGATAAGTAGTAATTATTTATATATTTGAGAATATCTTTCCCTCACATAATTTTTCGAATGTTTTTTATCGGTATTAAGTAAAGAGTGATGTTTTACTGTGAATTAATCTTGTGATTATATTTAATTGGTTGTAAGTTAAAAATACAGTAAGAATATCAAATGTTGTCTTGTTCTTTCTTGTAAATTAGAGACTGTGTTATGTGTATTTTAATATTAATATATTATTTGTTTTAAGTGTTATGAATCATTATGGATTCATATTTTATTTTATTATGGATATGGGACACGTAGAATGAAGGATAAACGTATGATTAACTTTATGTTCAATGGCCCATTTAGGTTGTGTTGTTAAAGATTCGCTACCTGGAACAAAAGTTCCAAGTAGCACGGGCTATGGTGAGCCCGTAGTTGCACCCTGTCAGGGCACAACTATTTAGTGAGATTCGTAGGCACTGAGTGTGTCATGAATCAGTAGGAATTAGCAATGAGGATTTCAAGGAGAGAAGGTCTGGTTGTGCATGTCTGTAGGCCAGACGCTAAGGGTTAGCCTTGCCAAATGGAAGATAAAACAGTATGCCATAGTCTCATACTGACCACCCAGGACTGATTTCGATACCAACAGCCAGCTACACCTGGTTAAATACTTGAAAAAAATATTATTTAATATATTTTTTCTTACAGTAATTAAAAAAAAATAACCTCTGATATTAAGACACTCAATAAATTTTCTAATCATTACTCTTTTCCCCAAGTAGCATAAAATATTATCCTCC
>WNGS01165503.1:3239284-3250080 GCA_020271785.1 Procambarus virginalis | reverse complement strand
TTCACACCACACACACACACCCCAGGAAGCAGCCCGTGACAGCTGACTAACTCCCAGGTACCTATTTACTGCTAGGTAACAGGGGCATTCAGGGTGAAAGAAACTTTGCCCATTTGTTTCTGCCGGGTGCGGGAATCGAACCCGCGCCACAGAATTACGAATCCTGCACGCTATCCACCAGGCTACCTGGCCCCGTATGTGTGTGTGACGTTGCAAACAGATCCCAAGTGTGTGACAGTCAAGCAGAGTTTGAGTGTGTGACAGGGAGGGGGGGGGGTGGGGGGTGGATTCTGAGTGCGAGCGACAGAGGAGTGGATCCTAATGGTACCAGATACTCAGGGTCCGAACAACGGAACTTGGAACGCTGCCACGGAGTCCTGAAGCTGTTTACCTTATGGCGAGAGAAACATGTTAGAGGTAGGGAGCATTTGCCTTAAGAGAAGGGACATAGAAGGGGGATTGCTACCTTAGTGGAAGGGGGGAGGAGGGAATAAGGTAGGAGGAATCATTTACCCGAGGCTAAACGGCCGATTAACTGGACGCCTCTAATTGAAGCATCCGGCCATCACACGGGTGCTCTGAATCCTGCAATCAACACAGGCAGCATCCGGCTCTCAGAAATACCCGGATTTCACATTCACACTTCTGCTCTTGTGCTTGTCTGGTGAGTGAATTGGTGTTCCGGGTATATTTGTCTGCTGAATGAGATAGTTTAATGGATGAGTTTGTCTGCTGGGTGAGTGAGTCTGCCGAGTGAGTGAGTTTGCTGGTGAGTGAGTCTGCTGGTGGATGAGTCTGTTGCGTTTCAACGAAATATAACTAGAGTGCAGAAGAAAACATTTTTATAAATAATTTTAAAATGCTTAGAATACAACAATTAATGTATTCTGATCCAAATGTATATTCATGCAACCATCATTAGGGGAAATGGTAAGTGGTTGTTCATATTAAAATGTATATACGATTTCGCATCTTAAAGTTAGTTTCAGTGTGTGTATATCCATTCGTGTGCGTTTATCTGAACAGATAATTGTTTGAGTGTGTAATTATGTGAAGTCGTTTGCGTATATGTGTGTGTGTGTTTGGGTGTCTACGTTTGTGTGCTTTGTTAATGAAGTAGCTACTGGTTTGCGTGCGCGTATAAGTTACCTGATTAATGATATCGTAAATCGTTTCACCCACTACAGCCCTCATCCAAGCAGTTACTGAGAACCCATCTGCATGGCTACTACTCTGGAAGATGATTAATAACTAGCTGCAAATAGAAAACTAAAGACATCGGGCAAAAATAACAGGAAACGCATCCTAGATGCTCGACATCAGAATCAGGAAAGCGTATGAACAGAATCAGGAAAGCGTATGAACAGAATCAGGAAAGCGTATGAACAGAATCAGGAAAGCGTATGAACAGAATCAGGAAAGCGTATGAACAGAATCAGGAAAGCGTATGAAAAGAATCAGGAAAGCGTATGAACAGAATCAGGAAAGCGTATGAACAGAATCAGGAAAGCGTATGAACAGAATCAGGAAAGCGTATGAACAGAATCAGGAAAGCGTATGAACAGAATCAGGAAAGCGTATGAACAGAATCAGGAAAGGATATGAACTAACGTGACTGGATCAATGAGAAAAACCTTTTGGAACCGTGATGCGGGTTCGAACTTACGCGGTGAGTGTTCCCAGAAACTCTTCGGTCTACTACGGGTGTGTTTGCGTTGAGGAGGATTGGGGATCAAGTTGTCAGCTCTGGGGAAATTATTTATTGCCCTAGTGACTGATGAGGCTAGCGACTTGACTCCTCTTGCAGGTGCGCTTAAGCAAATATTGCCAAACAGGAGCAAATTATGCCATGCTTTGATGTTAGCTGCGGCATTAGGATTTGCAGACAATTCACTTTCCTGAGCAGGTCTGTATATTTCCCTGTTGCAAATGGGCGCGCTGCTTTTGGAATGTGGGGAAGAGTTCTGGTGGTGGATGCTTTGATGGCCCCCAGAAGGTCATCTGATGACAGGAAGGTTGCTGGGATGTGTGGAGCTGCATGAGAGACCTGTGGGCCTCTTCTCTCTCTTTACGGGTAACATCTATGAACCATCACAGCCGTTGTATCTGCGCAATGCTCCAACGTGGCTAAGGCTGGAACTTCTGCTTCAGGTTCTACTCCAGCTCCTGACTCCTGACTTTCCTATAAAAGATGGTGCGCTTACCGATCTTCTGTCCATTGCTGCTCCACCCATTTCTCCAGCTGCTGCTGATCCTACAACTGACCCAGTAGAGGTTGCTGACTCTCCATCCGACAATGAGAAGCTTCTGCCACTGGTCTCGCTTCATGCAGGTCGGCGGTCAATCCCCGATCGTCCAAGTGGTTGGGCACCATTCCTTCCCCCCCCCCACCGTCCCATCCCAAATCCTTATCCTGACCCTTTCCCAGTGCTATATGGTCGTTATGGCTCGGTGCTTTCTCCTGATAGTTCCCTCCCTTCCCTCTAGTACGTTCAGCTCCCAAGAATCTAGCTGCTTAGACTTCAACTCCAAAGCCTAGGAGCACCTCATCTGCCGTTGACTATTCATCAGATGAGGAAGTCTCGGTGAGGACAACTTCTCCACCACAGCTCCAGCGAACAACTTCGATACACCATTGTTCCTACGACTTAAGCCTGGAGGACTACTTACTCCACGAAGAAGATGAAGAAGCCGTACCTGCTTTCTCTTACAGCAACTCCAGATCCTACAATGTCAACGCGAAGCAAACCATCTACTCTACAATGAAAGTCTAACGTCGACTAACATCAACTACCATTACCTGCGAATCCAGCCCCCCTGTGTTTACTTCAAATGACGCCCCACTCAACTTTACTGCACTCTATTCAAGTTCAAATCCGTGGTGGTTGAGCTACCGATCTTTCATCTCCCTTCTTCGCCTCGTCTCCAGTTCCTCGCTCAAGATTTCTGCCTCCTCGCCCCGTTCTTCCATTCCCTGCATATCCTCTCTCTCTCTCTCTCTCTCTCTCTGGGCAGTTTCAAGTTCTTGGCTGATAAACCTGAACAGTACAGAGGCCTCACTTTAAATGAATGTTCCAAATGCCCTTGTTGGGACTATAACCTTCGCCCGTGTGATGCAAAGCTCAGTGCTGTACCATCACACCACAAAGCTCAGTGTTGTACCACCACACCGCAAAGACGAATGCTGTACCACTGTACCACCACACCACAAAGACAAATGCTGTACCACTGTACCCCAATGCTACAAAAGAAGAGGTAAGTCTTTATGAACTCCTTCAACCCCATGCCCAAATGCATTCGGGTTATGTGGTCAACTATTCCATTTAGTCAAGGTTTAAGCCACAGAACTGTTCAATGGTTTGGTAAACCTAGTGTGTCTTCATGTAGTGGTGTGTAGTTTTGTCATCACTTGTATATCCTTAAAGTAACTCATTATGGGGAGCTAGTTCCTCACAACCACCCTAGAGCATCAACCTCATCCTCTGTTTCAGCAAAGCATTTCACAGCAGCTGTCCCAATTGTCGGCCTCTGGCCACTAGGGATAGCGTGCTGTAGTTCCTCACTCTTCGTGTAAGTCCCTTAAGGACACTACAGGTCTTTACCTCTGGAACCTGCAGCCGTACCGTCACAGTGTGTAGCTCTGGCTCCTGTCCACTGCTTGATGGTATATCACACTAGTGAGCCTATACTTTTGGCCTCCTACTTTTATTCGTTATCCTTTCAAGATTTCTGCAATGTGGATTCTTGCCACGGATTCACCTTCTTGTGTACCAGCCCCCGGTTCTTATTTAGGTGCGACTATTGAAGAAGCTTATCCTCTTGACGAGAAACGACTGCCTCAATGGGGCACGATCCCTTTCCCTGAGATGTGTCATATCCTCAGCACACTTTCCACATCATCGCACCGAATATGTCTACATACAAAAGCAGTGTCTGGACTATGGTCCTCCTGGGAGTCTCGGCCTAAACTATTTTTGGTTTGGGCCTTTTCATAAACTTCAAATTGTAGAAACAAGACCAGGTTTGATTGGGACGTCAGCCACCTCCTGGGCTTGGAAGTGACGTGATGAGCTCACTGCTCGTCAGTAGCTTCTCAGTGTGACATCATTGTCTTGCATGATGCTGATTGGTCCGCAGTGCCTTCTCTTGCACATTTTAGATTTACAAGCATACTGGATTTCTGGGGATTCACCACTTCATCCAAGAGGAGGTACTTCGACTTCTAACTCCTCATCCAAGAAGAGGTACATCGACTTCTGACTCCTCGTCAAAGAGGAGGTACATCAACTTCTGACTCCTCGTCCAAGAGGAGGTACAATGACTTCTGTCTCCTCATCGAATCAAAGAGGAGGTACATCGACTTCTGACTCCTTGTCCGAGAGGAGGTACATCGACTTCTGACTCCTCGTCGAAGAGGAGGTACATCTACTTCTGACTCCTCGTCGAAGAGGAGGTACATCAACTTCTGCTTCCATGTCCAAGAGGAGGTACATTGACTTCTGACTACTCACCCTCACAATATTTCTTTTTTTACTCCCAAAGAATCTCATTATTATCTTGCCAACTTACTTTCATCTATTTATCAAATCCCAATATGTTCAGATCCTCAGATATTGCGTGAATGTCCTGGAAAAACTCTCACCTGAAAGGCAGCCTAAGCCTATCATCCCCTAATGATATATGTCACTGATTCACATGATGAATACAAGTGTGGGTCATTGAATGATCAGCTGAGCAAAGGAACGTTTTCAGTGTTAGACGATGTGTCTTGATTCATAAGATGAACGCAGGCAAGTGTGTCGTTGATTCATAACATGAACACGGTCAAGTGTCCGTGATTCATAAGATATGTCCAATATTCACAGGAAGAACAAAAGGATGTGTCCCTGGATAAAAAGATAAACACAGGCACCTGTATCCCTGATTCACGGGATAAACTCAGGCATGTGTTCCTAGTTGATAAAGGAAAGATAAGCCGGTGTTTCTGCTTTACAAAGCGGCAATTACACTGCAAACACCCAACACAACGTAACGGTCCCTTTGATTCCCTCACTACTACTTGTAATAAAGTTGTAACGTTTAGTTATAACGTTTTTATGATGTGATAGAACGTTGTTACAACTTGCTATATATTGATCGTTACAATTGTTAGGTGTTAAAAGATCCGGATGCACACATATATTCGTCCAATATGAAATATAGTGAAATCTATTTAACAAATCTCACGTTATTTGACATCAGCGTCGTGAAAATTTCATCCCATCATGTTAAGAAATTGATTTTATCGGAATTTAAAAAAAAAAAAACGTGCGCAATCAGTACTGATGATAACAACAACACCTTTAGTTAGTGGAACGCACGGATAATGCAGTGATAAAGAGATGCAAGCACCTGTCTGACGCACAAAGAGGAAGAGTATTTGTAATTAGGGTCCACAAGTGGATATGCCGCTGGTGACTTCTAGGACTGATGATTGCCACCTGGAGGAGAAAATTTCACACATATATTAATGAGTATGGTATGTTGTATTTCATTATGTATCATATAAATACATTGCCAATGCACATATTTCTAATGGCCACCATTTTTTTGGGGGGGGGGAAGTCTCTCTCTTCTTTCTCATCTGATTTTGTTGAGGCTTCTACATCTTGGAGAATGTTGTGGCTTCTACATCTTGGAGAATGTTGTGGCTTCTACATCTTGGAGAATGTTGTGGCTTCTACATCTTGGAGAATGTTGTGGCTTCTACATCTTGGAGAATGTTATGGCTTCTACATCTTGGAGAATGATGTGGCTTCTACATCTTGGAGAATGTTGTGGCTTCTACATCTTGGAGAATGCCAACCTCTCACTAAGTATGTGAAGTTGGAATTAAATTGGTCAACGTGTAAATCAGCCACAGGTGGCAGAACTTGTGACCTAATTGTTTTGGGCAGATTTATTCACAGATATCAAATTCCATTTTCTTTGTCTCTTTAGGTTGCTTTTGCTGAATGGGGACCAAATGAGGGCTTTATCACTTACATAAAGTATACTTATACATCCCCTAACCTATTATCCTAATCCCCATATTTTTGGGGAGGGAGTTTATTTTTTCTTGACTTCATTTCAAAACATATTGCACTACAGCGTTCCCATATTCGGGTACGAATGCCAAGCAATATCTATTAAAACTTAAAAGATATGACATCAATTCGAACTACTATATTTATTGTCGAGAAGTTTACATTAATTTTTCAGTATGAAGAGGATTTTCAACTTTGAGGCAATATTCCAAATTCAGTTTCTGAGCGATTCTCACCATTTTTACATATTACGTGAAAAGTTCGTAGTTCTAAAGTGTCCACAAAGTGTTTATTCATAAACCCATAACTTTGAGAGTTATATATTTTTTGTGTCTAAATTTTGAGCATATTTTGAAGGCCATATTGACTATTTTTTTTTTACAGTAAACGATACTCTGAAACTAAAGTTTATATCGAGGAAAATGAATGTTATATGCCATTCTGAGCCCATGATGATCAAATAAAATTTGGTGAACTTTAATTATTTATCTTTTGATTTGAAGTTGGAACGAATACGAGTGCAAACAGATGGGATATTGAGCCAGAGTGAAGGAGTGGTCCCCAACCAACTTGGACCATCGGGGATCGAACGTTAACCAAGCAAGAATCGAGGCGCAAAAACTGTTCAGACAAATCCAGATTAATGCACCACAGATTACTGGGATAAATAAGCTGGGCTTCCGATCAACCCACAAAGGAGGTATTAAGATGAAGATTCTTGAGATGTTGACGAGGTTACAGTAAGAACTCTGTAAGCAGCAGTATTTTTTGCTGGAATAAACATAACATTTACGAAAATAAACTCTCCTTTCTCTCTCTCTCTCTCTCTCTCTCACTCTCACTCTCACTCTCTCTCTCTCTGTGTCATTAGCGTACGTCTAGATATATCATTCCATTTAGTGAACATCTTCACTTAAAGCTTATACAAACCAGGAAATACATAGTTGATAATTCAACCCGTTCTCGCACTTCGTATAGTCAATATTGACTTATTAAATACGTGCATAGTGAAATACTTAACATACTAGTTTACCTTGAAAGCTTCATAGAAAACACCGACCTTACCTAACCTTCTTAGTATGTTCAGATAAGCATCTTATTGCTTCGTAATTACAATTACAAATTACATACTAAGAAGGTTAGGTAAGGTTGGTGTTTTCTATGAAGCTTTTCAAGGTAAACTAGTATGTTTAGTATGTCACATATGCACGTATTTAATAAGTCAATATTGACTGTAGGAAAGTGCGAGAACGGGTTGGATAATTGGCCACTCTGCATCCTACGAGGTCCCCAAAAGCCAAAAAAAATAGATTTAGTTTTCGATTTTATACAGTTCAAAGAAAGCGAAGATCGTTTTATGAGAGACTGTTTCAATTATTTGCGGAAACTTGTTTAATTATTTTCAAAGTAGTGTGTTTTGCAGTGACATTTAAAATGGAAATGTCATTGGAATACTGTGGCAGCATGCTATTCTGACACTATACAACGTGTCGGAATGGCTTCGAAGGTTCTATGGGAGCCAGTAGATGCTATGGAAGCCTTTAGTTGTAATGGAAGCCTTTAGTTGCAATGGAAGCCTTTAGTGCAATTGAAGCGTTCTTGATGCTATGGAAATAAAGATGATGATGTGGTAGCGACTAATCTGATGCGATAGATATCTTCGCGCATAAGAGGATTGCGGTCTATGCTACGTGTACAGGTCCTCGTGTCGAGCGGACGCGTTCCGGTCGCAATCTATGGACCTGGATTAGATTACCGGCCGAGGCAGCAGGAAATGAGCGGAACTTCTTTCAGCTGACCCTTCTTTTCACCAAGCAGTAACAAAGTACTGGGGGTTAGTCAGTTGTTTCAGCTGCATTCTAACTATGTCTGAGAGAGAGAGAGGAGAGAGAGGAGAGAGATGAGAGAGAGAGAGAGGGCGAGAGAGAGGAGAGAGAGAGAGAGAGAGAGAGAGGGAGGGAGGGAAGAAAGGGGGGGAGGAAATTAAGTAGTAGGTATATTGTAAGGATAGTGAAAAAAAAGGTTGAGATTATGTTCATTGTTCAACGACTGTTAGAAAGTCTGGGTCCAAGAACTAACAAGTCGATCATGCAAGCACAGATGAGTAAATGAAAATCGAAAATACAGACTTTCACATACAACATACATAGCAGACGAGATTGAAAGCTTCCATTTTTATAAAAAATACACACCCACAAAATAACTACAAAACAATGCACATTTTTTTTGTGCTTGCGAAATGGAAATGTTATTGAAGTGTTATACAATACCCTCATATATTATAATCAAATTTAATAAATTCTATCAACTCTTAGGCATAGTTTAGTGAATAAATATATTAAAGGATGGGGCATGGACAGTGCTCAAGGTGAAATTCTGGAGATGGTTTATATGGAACGGGTGTCTGTCAGAGATGACAGAAGCGGCTGACAGGCAAGCCTGGCTGTCACTCTCAGGCAACGTTACCTGTACACCTACCACGAAGGTCATATTAAAACGACAGATCATAGCTCCAAATACTCGCTGTGATATAGGCTGCGTATATCCTATATATTTTTTTAGCCAAGGGGGGGACTGATTGATTTTAATTTATGAATTAATGCTACAGAAGCGGCTGTTTATTTTTCGTGGAGGGTATTCTAGCGTAAGCTAATTTCACCATGAAGTGGACTCGTCATATTCATGTCATCATACAGTATATCAAGTGTCATATACCTTACCTTCAGCTGACCGAGAGACCTTCTCCATCAACCTCGCACCAACAATAGGAGGATCGCCATGAAAGCGCACCCTTATCTTCGCGTGAGAGGACTGCCTGTAGCAGACCCTTATCATTCCTTAAACGGATGACTGTTAGACCCTATCATCCTTAGGCTGGCCTGTAAGCACCCTAATCGTCCTGTAAGGCTGCCTGTAAGACCCTTGATATGGTACCTGCTCTGCCTCGTCTTCTGAGCGCGCTGCATCTGATGAGTTGCCACTCAAAGTTGTCATAGCTGGTCTGAGCACCAAACTTTCCTAAGTCGGATTAATTCGTCTGAATGTCAACTCATTTCCTAGACGGGGGTAGCGGAGTCTGGAAGCGCCTACTGGTCAGAATAATTTAACATAAGGAATGGATCGCTTAAACGGCAGAAGGCTATTGGCGCCATACGACGTGGCAGGCTCCTATTTATAGATTATATCCACCTAAGGCTATATATATATAAAATAGTAGTAGATAATGAGTAATATAGATATATAGTAACAGATTCAATATAGTATAATACTATATATATCTACTATATATATATCTATATGATATATGATATAGTATATATATAGGAGTATATATAGATAGTAGGTGACGAGAGTCCTTGGTAAGAAGGAGCACTGACCTAGAAGAGGATGACGAGAGGAATTGAAAGACATCGATGCCCTATGATGCACTTTACCTCATTCACCAGATGCTTGTCCCTCGCCCAGGCTGACCTACTTTCTAAAGATGTTACGCGCATACTTTCAACAAATATTAAAGTTAGAAGAGTACGACAGCTTGCATGAAAATCAACACATAGAAAAGAAGCCCTCAAGTCTTTCTCAAGCAATGAACTCGCAGTGGAAACAGGCCGCCCTTCCTGTGCAGACCGCGGGGCCTTGGCGTGCGCACAGCTACACAAAATTGCTGTACCAGCGTCCTGTCACTGCTTCAGTGAGGGTCTGACAACTTGGTGAAGGAAATCTACCTGAGCACCTAGTTCAACAGGCAGGGGTACATGATCCCCGCTCACAGAACTGCACAACCAAATCGGTCTCTCTCCAGGACCAGCAACCCACAACCACTGCTTTCTGAAGCACCATAAGCAATCCAGCAGGGATCGCCCCATTGCCGACACAAGAAGCCTGCGACTTTAGCTAGAAGCGTGCGACACACCACATGACACTTGCCCGACTTAGAGCACGGTGAGCAAGCTCCCATAGCAGGTGAATTTCCTATTAGCAATCCCAATGTCGAGAAACCGGATCACATCGTCTCACAGACCGCAGGCCCTCCGAATTGCGTGGCTCTCCGTCTCCGCTGCCCAATTCACACCGAATACAGGTGTCATCTGCGGTCGAGGCAGAGGCCGACAGGTACGGACGGCATGGCCTTCTCTGCCAAGGACAGGAGGATGGCATGCAAGACACGGCGAAGGTCAATGACATGATATTAAGAGAAGCCTTACCACAGCCGGCTGTCCAGCAGAGAGAGAGCCCCGGTACCTATGTTCCCACAACTCCTAATAGCCTGTCGGGTCGCCCAGATGGAATCACGGTGAACCCTCTGGAAGCAATGGTAGACATGTTGTGTGTGGGACTTACTACATGGCGTCTCAACTTTAGCCAATACGTATGTTGACTTCAGTGCTACTCAAGCAGGGGAGTACTGGCAATCACCGGGAAGCACCAAGTCACGTAAAATAAAGAGACCTTGAGCACCACTACAATTTTTCCCCATTGCCTCAGAGACACTGTGTGCCTGGGGTAAAAGTGCCAATAGCTTTTGAGGCAGGAGTTGGGGTTAAGCGTTAAGCTAATCGAACAACTAGAGACCTAGGTTAAGCTGCCAGTTTTCTTTTTCAGCGGCTCAGTGTGTGATCCAGAGAGGAAATGCTTATTGCTCCATGGTTCCTGTACGCCAGTCTTGAGGAGCTGGAGCTTTTCACTTGTGACAGAGCAGGTCTTGTACCCTGCATGTGATAATCAAACTGT
>WNGS01165503.1:3216890-3233370 GCA_020271785.1 Procambarus virginalis | reverse complement strand
AATATAATTTTTTTTTAACCTAAAAGGCGTACTACCTCTGGTGCAAGGGTAGGGACCCATAGCCTCAGAGAAGAAAATAAAGATTACTCAGAGAAGACCTTGTGGATCCTCACTGAACTCTTTGATATAAAATATATTATTATAATATACTCCTTTGATCCCATAGCGTCTCAGTCACATGGTCCCTGTGGTAGGAGTGCCTTGGGATTCCTAAAATAACTGGGCTCCAAGCTCATTGACATCACCGGAGATGTGATGTCAATGAGTTGCCAAGGGGGCTGTCAAGGGCTGCCAGTTTCCTGTTTCAGCGCCTCAGTGTGGTGATCCAGAGAGGAAACGTCTGTTGCGTCCTCGGTTCCTGTCCGGAAGCGGAGGAGCTTCAAGAGATCCATAACCTTTAAACCTTCCTTGTATAAAGCAATGCACATCTTTTAACCTTTAAAAAGACAGAGGGTGGTAGGAGAAAAGCACACAGAAACTGTATTGGAGGGGACCTAAATATTCCCTCTAATGCGTTATGTGTGGTTTCCTCCGAGGCTAAGGGTCCCCCTTCTTCCAGCCAGAGGTGGTACTCCTTCCAAATGTATTATAATATTAAAATTATTATAAAATAAAATATATTAAAAATAATTAAAATAATATTATACTCTTTGGTCCCGCCTCTCAACCGTCAATCAACTGATGTACAGGTTCCTGAGCCTACTGGGCTCTATCATATCTACATTTGAAACTGTGTATGAAGTCAGCCTCCACCACATCACTGCCTATGCATTCCTCTTGTTAACTACTCTGACACTGAAAAAAGTTCTTTCTAACGTCCCTGTGGCTGATTTGGGTACTCAGTTTCCACCTGTGTCCTCTTGTTCGCGTACAACCAGTGTTAAACAGTTCATCTACCTTGTCAATTCCTCTGAGAATTTTTTAGGTAGTGATCATGTCTCCCTTTACTATGTGTGTGTGTGTGTGTGTGGTGTGTGTGTGTGTGTGTGTGTGTGTTGTGTGTGTGTGTGTATGTACTCACCTAATTGTGCTTGCGGGGGTTGAGCTTTGGCTCTTTGGTCCCGCCTATCGTGTGTGGTGTGTGTGTTTGCGCATATGCGTGTGTGCGCATATGCGTGTGTGTATGTATGTGTGTGTGTGTGTGTAGAGGGGGGGAGGGGTGAATTCCTATCCAGGCAACAAAATCAGCCAAGAGAGGGATGGGCAGCCTGCATATTTTTCGATTGCCAGAAAGCTTTGACATAGTACCACTTAAGAGACTAGTGCACAAACTGGAGATGCAGGCAGGAGTGAAACGGAAGGCACTCCACTGGACGTATCTAAGCAACAGGAGACAACGAGTCACTGTGAGGGGTGAGGTCTCAAATTGGCGAGACGTTACCTGTGGAGTCCCGCAGGGGTCGGTCCTTTGACCTACACTGTTTCTGATATATGAAAATGATCTCCCAGAGTGTATAGACTCGTTTCTCTCAATGTTTGCTGAAAATGCAAAATTTGAGGAGGATTGAAACAGAAGATGATAGTAGGAGGCTACAAGATGACCTGACACAGATGAATGAATAGTCCAACAAATGGCTGCTAAAGTTCAACCGAGATTAAATGCAATTAATGAACTAGACAGTGGAAACAGGAGGCCAGACACAAGATACCGAATAGGAGATGAAGACACACACCACACACACACACACACACACACCACACACACACACACACACACACACACCACACGCACGCACACACACACACACACACACACACACACACAACACCACACGACACACACACACACACACTAGGTAACACAAGGCAACATCACTACAGCAAACCTCCTTGTCCATTACCGCACAGAAACCACTAAAATCTTTTTCATACGTCCAGTACCATAAACGCTGCAAGGACAAAGGGAAAATGTTCCAACAAATTTTTCCTCTTTCCGGGGAAGAAATATATTCTTTACCCAGAAAATTTGCAACATTTCATTGCCTTTGCGCATTTTAAAACGGAGCGGTGGAGGCCGGGCGATGAAACTTGAGGAATTTCCTCTTTTTCTTGAAGTCCTGACTATAATAACCACGGTCTCGCTGCTCAGCGTGAACCTTCCACGCTCTCTAATGCTCTTCTCACTCTGATATGCTCTCTCCCATGTTCTCTTCCATGCTTCATTCTATGCTCCCTCTTTCACTCGCCTGATCCGGAGTAGCTCCTTGCTATTCTTTTCCTGTGTACAGCCTCATAATTCTTGAAATGCTTCTGCTATGATCCACTCCTGCTCCCTCCCATGATCTACTCCCATACACCCTTCAGTGGTCTCTCCCATGGTCTTTTCCATCATCTCCCATGATGCTCTTTTCACGCTAACTCCAAAACAGGAGGAACATCACCTCCAAGGGCTGCCTCCTTACTGCGAATCTTAACTAATGGGGAAATCATAAATATAAGTAGCATATTTCAAGGAACATTTCGGAAAATTACGATATAATATAGGCCAACTCAGCTCTAAATATAGCCCAACTCATCTCTAAATATAGCCTCAACTCATTTTTAAATATAGACCCAACTCATCTCTAATATAGCCCCAACTCATCTCTAAATATAGCCCCAACTCATCTCTAAATATAGCCCTAACTCATCTCTAAATATAGCCCTAACTCATCTCTAAATATAGCCCCAACTCATTTTTAAATATAGCCCCAACTCATCTCTAAATATAGCCCCAACTCATCTCTAAATATAGCCCCAACTCATCTCTAAATATAGCCCCAACTCATCTCTAAATATAGCCCCTAACTCATCTCTAAATAAAGATCAAAGCAATTCTCTGTTCAGCAAACAAAATCTGTGTGACTCGTAACTGCGATATTGCAAGTGTTAATACCTGAAAGATTAATAATGTACAGTAATGGTCATAGATGAGGTCTTGTATGTATAGAATTAGGAGCCGTCTAACATGGACGATATTGCTTTAGAGAGTTTTACTTGGTGAGGTACTCTCACCTCTCTCTTTCTTTCTCCCTCTCCCTCCCCCTTTTTCTCTTCTTGTTCTCTGTCTCATCTTTCTCTTTCTCCTCTTCTCCGTGTGCTTTTTCCAAGCGGGACTTGGCTGAGAGTGACAGCGAGGACTCTGGCTCTCCAGCCCCTCTCAGTATGTTGTTTAAAGTGTGGGTTTTGTTTAACCTTTCCTTGATGTGTGAATATCTAGCCTTGCAAAGGTGGAAGGAGGTGGCTTCCACGGCGTCCTCTTTCAGTGGACTCTACTCGTTGATTATTCGTGCTGGGAAAAATTCTGATAGGATTTCCTTAATTTATTTCCGGTTTCCATATATGTGTGTGTCCTCTTTTTCTACTTTCTATGCATATAAAGGGGTCGTTTTGGCAACCACGTGATTTTCTCTATGGTACTTTGTATGTAATGATCATATCCCTCTGTTCCTTCTCTATTCTAGGGATGAGATTCACTTCACTTAAACTGTTTTTGTAGTATAGTACCTGTACAATACTCCTCATAGTACAGGTACTGTACTCTGTTGCAATCCTCTACACATTTCCATATCTGTTATGTACTCCACAAGATCAATGTTGTAAATGATATTTTACTTTTTACAGAGTAACTGTAGATTACTCGAAAAAAAAGTATTTTTATAGATTTCTGATGGTCGTTCAAGAGTTAGTTTCCCATAAGCAGTCAATATTATTAGATTTCATCTAATTTGCTTTCTTATTCTCTAATCTGTACTACCTGTAGTGAGTTCTAGCAGCCACTTGTCTGTCCTTCACTGGAGATAGTGAAAGTCTTCCTCTAATTATCTGCAATTGTCTTCGATCTTAGATTCTGCATTAGTTTGGCAGGACTGTCAACTCCTCTTCCTCCTCTTTGTGCTTCACCACCACCACTAACTCCTCTTCCACCTCTTCCGTCTCCTGGTGAAACAGGCCCGTCGTGCTCCCGCACTAATTGTTAATTGCATCCTTGCCTGTGCACCCTCGTTAGGAACTCCTGAATGGCGTTAAAGTTCGTAATTGAAGGCAAATAAACGCCGATTGAGTTCTTAAGAGCTTCCTGTCTTGTAGCGGTGCACGGGGTGACGGTTCCCCCGTCTCACGCTACGAGATGGACAGGAGACGGAGAGAGACGGAGACAGGCTGACGGAGATTAACACGGAGATACAGGATGATAGCCACTGATATCGACTAAAAGTCAGGCTTATATTGAGAGTAGGAGATTTAGAGACAGGTTGATAGAGAGACAGAGAGACAGGCTGATAGGAAGAAGGAGAGAAAGGTTGAAAGTCATGTTTATAGACTGAAAGAAAATCTAATAGACATATATAGACAAAACGGATTGTCTAATGGACAGATAGACCGTGAAACAGTCTGATAGACATAGACACTGACATCAGAGAGAAACAGAAAAAAAAAGACTGAGAAAATCTGAGAGAATGTTAATAGGCATAAAAACTGAAAACTGGTCAAAATAACAAAATAAATTTTAAGAGACAGACTGATAGACAGAGAAAAATAGAGAGATTTATCCTTTTAGACGGACAGCCTAAGAGAGGCTAATAGACAGAGAGAGAGACAGACAGACACACATATTTTCTGTGTATTTTCTCTGCACCTTATATTCTGAGTCTCTCCACAGTATACCCTGAATCACACAGTATACGTCCAGCTAATCCACAGTATACACCATGCTAATCCCTAGTATACAACGAGATAATCCCTAGTATACACTGAGTACCTGCGCCACTCCACGATATCCTGTGACGATATCTGTAGAAAATACTCCACAGTATACCGTGATTCCCTCCTCAGTATACCGTGAGTCACTGCAGAGTTTATCCTGGGGTCACTCCACAGTATACCAGGAGTTTACCCAAAGTATAAACCTGTCACTTCACAGTATACCTTCAGTATACCCCCATATATCCCTAGTTTACTTATTTAGTTCTGATTTAACTCATTACCTGCCGTCACTATAACATTGCTTCTACTCATTGTGACACTCTGTTTCCTCTCTGGGAGTTATTCCTTTCCTCGCGCTTAACACACTTTCAGATATATTTGGTTCCTTCTGGTGTTTTAGTATGAATCAACAATGCTGGACACTGTCGAGGACTTTCTGACAATCATGAAAGATGCAGTCTCTCCAACTGTCTCTATTTCTCGTTTGATTTCGTTCATTATGTTGTGTGTCAAACTTAGGCAGTCTATAGTTATCTCAGTGCCTCCTTATTGAGATTCCTGAATGATGTTCTTTCTCGAGTGTAGAATATGCTGCTGATGTTATCCTGTTTGTGTGTGTCTCTGGAGATGGGTTTCGTATCATGTGTGTTTACTATTTGTTTGTATTATTTGTTTCAGCGGAATCAAGCTATTAGCTCTTGGACCCTGCCTTTCTAATCAATTTATATTTCATCTATTATGTCTACTATATAGAATTTTCTTACACACACACACATATCCACAGGAAGCAGCTCGTAGCAGCTGTCTAACTCCCAGGTACCTGTTTACCAAACTAAAGCTAGGTGAACAGTCGCACCAGGGTGAAATAAACTTTGCCCATTTGTTTCTGCTTCTGCTGGGAATCGAACCCGGGGCCCTTAGGACTACGACCCCAGAGTGCTCTTCACTCGGCCGCGAGGCCCCGTGTGTATCTGTACTCACCTAGTTGTGTTTGCGGGGGTTGACCTTTGGCTTTTTGGTCCCGCCTCTCAACCGTCAATCAACCGGTGTACAGATTCCTGAGCCTATTGGGCTCTATCATATCTACACTTGAAACTGTGTATGGAGTCAGCCTCCACCACATCACTTCCTAATGCATTCCATTTACTAATTACTCTGACACTTAAAAAGTTCTTTCTAACGTTTCTGTGGCTCGTTTGAGTACTCAGTTTCCACCTGTGTCCCCTTGTGCGTGTATCACCCGTGTTAAATAATCCAGCCTTGTACACCCTGTCAATTTCCCTGTGAAATTTGTATGTGGTGATCATGTCCCCCCCTTACTCTTCTGTCTTCCAGTGTCGTAAGGTGCATTTCCCGCAGTCTTTCCTCATAACTCATGCCTCTTAGTTCTGGGACTAGTCTAGTAGCATACCTTTGGACTTTTTCCAGCTTCGTCTTGTGTTTGACAAGGTACGGGCTCCATGCTGGCGCTGCATACTCCAGGATTGGTCTTACATATGTGGTGTACATAGTTCTAAAAGATTCCTTACACACGTTCCTGAAGGCGGTTCTGATGTTAGCCAGCCTCACATACGCCGCCGATGTTATTCTTTTGGTGTGAGCTTCAGGAGACAGGTTTGGCGTGATATCAACTCCTAGATCTTTCTCTCTGTCCGTTTCGTGAAGGACTTCATCCCCCATTCGGTATCCAGTGTCTGGCCTTCTATTTCCTACCCTAATTTCATTACCTTACACTTACTTGGGTTGAACTTTAGTTGCCATATGCAGATTTGTTTTAGTAGCCATTTGTTGGACCATTCCTTCGGTTTGTTTAGGTCATCTTATAGCCTCATACTATCTTCCTCTGCCTTAATCCTCCTCACAATTTTTGCATCATAAGCGAACATTGAGAGGAACGAGTCTATACCCTCTGGGAGATCATTTACATATATCAGAAACAGTATAGGTCCAAGAACTGATCCCTGAGGGACTCCACTGGTGACGCCTCGCCACTCTGAGACCTCACCCCTCACCCCTCACAGTGACTCTCTGTCTTCTGTTGCTTAGGTTCTCCCTTATCCAAAGGAGTACGTTCTCTTTCACTCTTGCCTGCATCTCAAGTTTGTGTACTAGTCTCTAATGTCGTACTTTGTCAAAGACTTTCCTGCTATCCAAAAATATGCATTCTACCCACCCCTCTCTTTCTTGCCTCATTTTTGTTGCCTGGTCATAGAATTCAATCAATCCTGTGAGGCATGATCTGCCATCACTGAACCCATGCTGTTGCTGTGTTACAAAGTGATCCGCTTCAGATGTTCCACTAGTTTTTTTTCGCACAATCTTCTCCATCACCTTACATGGTATGCAAGTGACACTGGCCGTCAGTGCCACCTGCCTATCACCCTTCTTGTATATTGGGCTACATTAGCCGTCTTCCAAATTTGTGGCAGTTCGCCTGTTACCAGTGATTTGTTATACACCATGGCGAGTGGCTGACACAGTGCTTCTGCTCATTCCTTCAGTATCCATGGTGAGATTCCATCTGGGCCTATAGCCTGTGTCACTTCCAGCTCCAGCAGATGCGTCCTCATCTCCCCACTAGTAATCACAAAATCAACTACGCTGTCCACTAGGCTACGAGGCCCCTTACGAGGCCTGAGTGAGTGTGTGTGTGTGTGTGTGTGTGTGTGTGTGTGTGTGTGTGTGTGTGTGTGTGTGTGTGTGTGTGTACTCACCTAGTTGTGTCTGCAGGATCGAGCATTGACTCTTGGATCCCGAACCATGTGGAGAATCCCCGATTCGATCCCCGTGTGTGTACTCACCTAGTTGTACTCACCTAGTTGTGCTTGCGGGGGTTGAGCTCTGGCTCTTTGGTCCCGCCTCTCAACCGTCAATCAACAGGTGTACAGTTTCCTGAGCCTAATGGGCTCTATCATATCTACACTTGAAACTGTGTATGGAGTCAGCCTCCACCACATCGCTTCCTAATGCATTCCATTTGTCAACCACTCTGACACTAAAAAAGTTCTTTCTAATATCTCTGTGGCTCATTTGGGCACTCAGTTTCCACCTGTGTCCCCTAGTGCGTGTGCCCCTTGTGTTAAACAGCCTGTCTTTATCAACCCGTCGATTCCCCTGAGAATCTTGAATGTGGTGATCATGTTCCCCCTAACTCTTCTGTCTTCCAACGAAGTGAGGTTTAATTCCTGCAGTCGCTCCTCGTAGCTCATACCTCTCAGCTCGGGTACTAGTCTGGTGGCAAACCTTTGAACCTTTTCCAGTTTAGTCTTATGCTTGACTAGATAGGGACTCCATGCTGGAGCCGCATACTCCAGGATTGGTCTGACATATGTGGTATATAATGTTCTGAAAGATTCCTTACACAAGTTTCTAAAGGCCGTTCTTATGTTAGCCAACCTGGCATATGCTGCTGATGTTATCCTCTTGATATGAGCTTCAGGGGACAGGTCTGGCGTGATATCAACCCCCAGGTCTTTCTCTCTCTCTGACTCTTGAAGTATTTCATCTCCCAAATGATACCTTGTATCTGGTCTCCTGCTTCCTACCCCTATCTTCATTACATTACATTTGCTTGGGTTAAACTCTAACAGCCAATTGTTCGACCATTCCTGCAGCTTGTCCAGGTCTTCTTGAAGTCTCAAGCTGTCCTCCTCTGTCTTAATCCTTCTCATAATTTTGGCGTCGTCAGCAAACATTGAGAGGAATGAGTCTATACCCTCTGGGAGATCATTTACGTATATCAGAAACAGGATAGGTCCAAGTACAGAGCCCTGTGGGACTCCACTGGTGACTTCACGCCAGTCTGAGGTCTCACCCCTCACTGTAACTCTCTGCTTCCTATTGCTTAGGTACTCCCTTATCCACTGGAGCGCCCTACCTGTTACTCCTGCCTGTTTCTCCAGCTTATGCATCAACCTTTTATGGGGTACTGTGTCAAAGGCTTTCCGACAGTCCAAAAAAATGCAGTCCGCCCACCCTTCTCTTTCTTGCTTAATTCTTGTCACCTGATCGTAGAATTCTATCAAGCCTGTAAGGCAAGATTTACCCTCCCTGAACCCATGTTGATGGGTTGTCACGAAGTCTCTTCTCTCCAGATGTGTTACTAGGTTTTTTCTCACAATCTTCTCCATCACCTTGCATGGTATACAAGTTAAGGACACTGGCCTGTAGTTCAGTGCCTCTTGTCTGTCACCTTTTTGTATATTGGTACTACATTAGCAGTCTTCCATATTTCTGGTAGGTCCCCCGTTTCCAGTGACTTACTATACACTATGGAGAGTGGTAAGCAAAGTGCTCCTGCACACTCTTTCAATACCCATGGCGAGATTCCATCCGGCCCAACAGCTTTTCTCACATCCAGCTCCAATAGGTGCTTTTTGACCTCATCTCTTGTAATTTCGAACCTATCCAAGGTCACCTGGTTTGCTGCCACCTCTCCCAGCGCCGTGATATCTCCCTGTTCTATTGTAAAGACCTCCTGGAACCTTTTGTTGAGTTCTTCACACACCTCTTTGTCATTCTCTGTGTACCTGTCCTCGCCCACCCTAAGTTTAATCACCTGTTCCTTCACTGTTGTCTTCCTCCTGATGTGACTGTGTAGTAGCTTTGGTTCAGTCTTGGCTTTGTTAGCTATATCATTTTCATACCTTTTCTCAGCTGCTCTTCTCACACTGACATACTCGTTCCTGGTTCTCTGGTATCTCTCTCTACTTTCTGGTGTTCTGTTATTACGAAAGTTCCTCCATGCCCTTTTGTTCAGCTCCTTTGCTTTCATACATTCCCTATTAAACCACGGATTCTTCCTTTGCTTCTCTGTTTTTTCCTGTTGGGCTGAGAGAAACCTGCTTACAGCCTCCTGACATTATTGGGTGACATAGTCCATCATGTCTTGCACGGACTTGGTTCCGAGTTCTGTGTCCCAATGTATATCCCATAGGAATTTATTCATCTCATAGTTTCCCTTTCGGTACGCCAGCCCTTTGGTTCCCAGTTCTTTTTTGGGGGTGATAATTCCTAGCTCAACCAGGTACTCAAAGCTCAATATACTATGATCACTCATTCCCAATGGGGCTTCCAACTTAACTTCCCTTATATCCTACTCATTTAGGGTAAATTTCAAATCAAGCAAGGCTGGTTCATCCCCTCCTCTCATTCTTGTCGGTCCCTTGACGTGTTGACTTAGAAAGTTTCTTGTTGCCACATCCAGCAGCTTAGCTTTCCATGTGTCTGGGCCTCCGTGTGGGTCTCTGTTCCCCCAATCTATCTTCCCATGGTTGAAGTCTCCCATGAATAGAAGTCTGGATCCGTTCCTGCTAGCCACAGAAGCTGCTCTCTCTATTATATTGATGGTGGCCATGTTGTTTCTATCATATTCCTGTCTGGGTCTTCTGTCATTCGGTGGGGGGTTATATATGACTACTATTATAATTTTCTGTCCTCCAGTTGCAATGGTGCCTGATATGTAGTCCCTGAAACCTTCACAGTTCTGAATTACCATCTCTTCGAAACTCCAACCTTCTCTTAGTAGCAAAGCCACACCACCTCCTCCTCTCCCTTCTCTCTCTTTCCTCACTACATAGTAGCCCTGTGGAAACACTGCATTTGTTATGATTTTCGTTAGCTTTGTTTCTCTGAGTGCTAGTGTGAGTGTGTGTGAGTGTGAGTGAGTGTGTGTGTGTGTGTGTGTGTGTGTGTGTGTGTGTGTGTGTGTGTGTGTGTGTGTATTCACCTAGTTGTGTTTGCAGGGGTTGAACTTTGCTCTTTCGGCCCGCCCCTCAACTGTCAATCAACTGTTTACTAACTACCATTTTTTTCACAACACACACACACACACACACACACACACACACGGGCCAGGTAGCCTGGTGGATTGCGCGCAGGAAGGGGGGCCAGGTAGCCTGGTGGATAGCGCGCAGGATTCGTAATTCTGTGGCGCGGGTTCGATTCCCGCACCCGGCAGAAACAAATGGGCAAAGTTTCTTTCACCCTGAATGCCCCTGTTACCTAGCAGTAAATAGGTACCTGGGAGTTAGTCAGCTGTCACGGGCTGCTTCCTGGGGTGTGTGTGTGTGTGTGTGGTGTGAAAAAATAAAGTAGTTAGTGTAGTTAGTAAACAGTTGATTGACAGTTGAGAGGCGGGCCGAAAGAGCAAAGCTCAACCCCGTAAAATACAACTAAGTGAATACAACTAAGTGAATATACACACACACACACACACACACACACACACACACACACACACACACACACACACACACACACACACACCCAGGAAGCAGCCCGTGACAGCTGACTAACTCCCAGATACCTATTTTCTGCTAGGTAACAGGAGGCACTCAGGGTGAAAGAAACTTTGCCCATTTGTTTCTGCCTCGTGCGGGAATCGAACCCACGCCACAGAATTACGAGTCCTGCGCGCTGTCCACCAGGCTACGAGGCCCCTTATGAGGCCCGAGTGAGTGAGTGTGAGTGTGTGTGTGTGTGTGTGTGTGGTGTGTGTGTGTGTGTGTGTGTGTGTGTGTGTGTGTGTGGTGTGTGTGTGTGTGTGTGTGCATGCATGCTCGCATGGAAGAGAGAGATAAACGCAAGTTCACGAACCCTCCGGAACGATAACTGAACCCCATCAAGCCGAGTACTTGACGATCTCCACGCTATAAGTTGTCGTGCACGCCAATCTGCATACAAAGTGTGTGTGTGTGTTTTCGTATGCACTTACGGGCGATTATTCAATATACGCGTTAGGTCTCAAACAATGTTCCCCCCCCCACCCCCCTGAGGTGATTCCGGTCACCTCTTCAACGGGTGATTTACAGGTATTGCAGCTTGCAACGAGGTATCGACAGGCAGAGTGCTTGGCTTGGATTATGCAGGCAGCGTGCCAGGCCAAGCCATAGAGGCCACCGTCACTCCTTCATAACCCTGAAAACCAGCCTTCCGATACCGCGAGATATCGTGTGTGTGTGTGTGTGTAAAGTATTGTATATCACTGCATCTGCTTGTGAGATAAGGGGCACTCTATTGCACTCTTTCACTCGAGAGGGACAAATTTATATAGAGGCTCAACGCTCGTGTGTAAATAATTTTGTAATAGTGAAGGAAAATAAGTTTGTTTGAGGACTGTCATAAACCTGAGTCATCTTGGCGGAGGCGAAAAGGGGTTATTGGCAGTGGTTTTGGAGTGCCAGTCTGGCTTCTGGCCCTGTCTGTCGTGGCCCTGATTTGTCCGGGCCCTGTTTATCCTGGCTCTGATGTGGCCTTGTTTATCCTGACGTTGCTTGTCCTGACCATGGATATCTGCATCAACCCCGACACTGTTTGTATGGTTTTTGTTGTTTAAGATTCGCTACTTGGAACAAAAAGTTCCAAGTAGCACGGGCTACGGTGAGCCCCGTTGTGGACTTACCTGGCACAGGAGCGGGGCTGTAACTTGGTTAGTAAGGTTTTCATCACCAATAAATATCTGATTTTGCTCTTTGTGTCTCCTCTGCACCTCTTTTTCTTCTCCTCTAGTCCTCTTCCTGCCTCCTTTTCCTTTCTCATTATCACCTCTTCTCGTGTCCTTTCGTTTATTCTGGTCTCCTCAACATCTTATTTTCGCTTTGAACCTTATTTTAGATTTTGACTACGAGGTGATCTATTGTGCATCTTTTCCCTTTCCTTTTTTGCAGCTCTCCTTAGCTCCTCTACACCTCTCCTCTCCTCTCCTCTCCTCCAAAACCTTTTGTCGTCTCCTCTACACCTCTCCTCCTAAACCTTTTGTCGTCTCCTCTACACCTCTCCTCTCCTCTGCTCTCCTCTCCTCCTAAACCTTTTGTCGTCTCCTCTACACCTCTACACGCTTTTCTCGACTCGGGGTAATTCTCAATTTGTAGTCTTCACGCGTTCACGTCTCTAGGGACTCTTCGGAGGTCACGGCTCCCCTGACGGGCTGGTGGCTGTTCTATTTTTTTCCTCTTTCCCTGTGTACATCACGCTAAAATACATGTTTTACTTTCGTTGTTATTTGTGTGTTGTAAATCATGGCCCGCTCGCTCGAACACTGAACATGCTCGGAAGAACACAGTGTTCTTCTTGGTATCCTTTTTACAGTGTTCTTGAAGCAAGAATAAGGAGGAACGTAAGTATATAGGATTTAAAGACGTTTCAGATGTTTATTTTGGGCCATAAGAGAAAGTTGTTGTTTAAATCCGCTAAAACTCATATATATATATGTGTGAGAAAGCTGCATAAACGCGCAAGCCATATATCACTAAGAACTCTTTGACTCGGCCAGGATTCGAACCCATGCCGTCCAGGATCACCCTAAACGTACACAGTATCGTCTAGTAGACGATCATTGGTGCGGTGGTCACGGTACTGTGTACGTTTAGAGGTGATCCTGGACGGCATGGGTTCGAATCCTGGCCGGGTCAAAGAGTTCTTAGTGATATATATGTGTATATAATGCTTGATTAAATTCATCTTACCTCATGTCAAGTATGTTACCTTGTAGTCTGTTATATGAACAACCTTGTTTCCGAAGCCAGTATTTACACAGTTCTTTCGTGAATCAAAACTTATTCAATTTATATCCACTATTTCGGGTTCTGTTCTTCTTATATATATAAAACCCTATTTATGTCTCATTTGTCATATTTCAAACATGTCATCACTTGTTCTTTGTATTTCGTGCATATGTAAATTAAATTTTAAACTCTCTCTTCATATGGATGAGTTCGAAGTCATGAGATTAATTTTCCTATCCTTCACTGCATGAGGTGAAGTGAATTTATATCCATTCAATAGTAGAGTGACCAGAACTGAAATTAATGATTTTTCACGATGTGTAACAAGTGGAAGACAAAGCTGAAGGATGATTTTTACACATACTGATGCCAATTCTTATAGAGCTGAATTTCAGTATCCTCTATGCCTCATTCCGAACATTTATGCACAGATTTAGGCATTATATTTAGATCTCTACTAACCATGACAATTAAGCTCCCAGATCTGTTTCGTTTTGAGATTTAGCTATCATCATTTTTTTATCCCTCAGAACGTTAATTTTTTTTACATTAAAATACATGGGCTAATCTATTATCCATTGCCAAACCCTTTCTAGATCATTTAGAAGCAATTTTGTGTTCCAAGTTTATTTCCCGTCATGTTCTTGTATAGTTTGCCATGTTGTTGTGGAGTCCGGCTAATACGTTCCTTTTACGACTGTTAAGAGCCATACCCTCCACCCCCCCCCCCCCCACCCCTCTTTGTAAATACTCTACAAGAG
The DNA here is from genome assembly GCA_020271785.1 of Procambarus virginalis. Classification (NCBI taxonomy): domain Eukaryota; kingdom Metazoa; phylum Arthropoda; class Malacostraca; order Decapoda; family Cambaridae; genus Procambarus; species Procambarus virginalis. Next base: position 3,219,422 of record WNGS01165503.1, on the reverse strand, counting down.
ACCTAGTATAGTTTAATAATCCTTTAAAGGAGGCAGGATGCCACAGAATGAAGACTGTAACATGGTAAGTTAGAACCATGGCAAGTCGGATATACTGATTGTTTCAAGCCTAAGTTAGACATATATATGAATGGATATAAATAAGAGCTGCCTGGTATGGGCCAACAGGTTTTCTTGAGTTACCATTATTCTTATATTCTTGTGTTGGAGGAGACCCAAGAATAATATGAGGAGCTACTGAGTGGGAATAAATAGAATCCAGGTTTGCTAATATATTCCTGTGTGTATCTAGTAAATATTCTTGCCTGTGTAGTTATTCATTAAACCTACGATTATCAGACCAAAGTGTTTAGGTTCAATATATTGCTTATGTTATTTGCAAATGGTAATTTGAAAATGAAAAAAAAATGAAAATAAATTTGAGATTTTTTGTTCAAGAACAGTAAGTTAAGGATCCTCGGATAGGTTAGGTGGGCAGGAAATTCTCATAAAGTTTCAAAAGTTTTGAAAAATGTTAATTTAAAGTGTCCTCTCCTAACCTCTCCGCGTAAGGCGGACGACTCAGACAGAAAACAGAACAGAACGTCACTTCTGTGAGTCGATTTCATTTCAAATTACGTCCAAATTTGGCCGTAGCGCGCATACGAGCCAAAAGTGACGTTATTTTTAAGAGGACGGGTTGAATGGTAACCCGTACTAGTGACAGTGTATATGTGTCGAGGTACCTGAAGCATATGGGAGGTTCCCTGAACAACTTACCATGTGTTATGTTTTTAATAGTTTGTTGACCAGACCACACACTAGAAGATGAAATGACGACGACGTTTCGGTCCGTCCTGGACCATTCTCAAGTCGATTGAGAATCGACTTGAGAATGGTCCAGGACGGACCGAAACGTCGTCGTCCCTTCACCTTCTAGTGTGTGGTCTGGTCATCATACTTTAGCCACGTTATTGTGACTCATCGCCTGCAAATGACGTGACATTAACCACAGATTCAAATGAAGAATCGGAAGCATGACCCCCCCCCCCTCATGACTACACAAGTGAACCCCATCCCGAGAACGTATATAAATGTTCCTTTGAGGCGTTCTCAGATACCAATGGAATATATGGTATTTTATTTGTTATATTTACCTAATTGGCAAAATGACCCCAATTGCACTAGTAAGTCGTTAATGTCCAACCTCCTTTGTTTAGAAGGAAGTCACACATACGATCGGGATCCTCTTATCTTGCTTCAAATTTAATAGCTGTTTTAATCGTCTTTACTTGTGTCTCAATCCTAACTCTTCCCACTTCACTTCCTCGGCGATAATACAAATTATGTGTTTGTTTTTGTTTTTGATTCAGATTCAGAATAAAAAGTTCCAAGTAGCACGGGCTATGGTGAGCCCGTAGTGGACTTACAAGGAGCGGGGCTGCATGCGATGTGTCTGTTTCCATTACCAGTTATAATATAACTCACAATGAGAAAATCCACTAGGGCTGTGAGGTGGGAGCCGGTCGCCGAGCGGACAGCACGCTGGACTTGTGATCCTGTGGTCCTGGGTTCCATCCCAGGCACCGACGAGAAACAACAGGCAGAGTTTCTTTCACCCCATGCCCCCGTTACCTAACAGTAAAATAGGTACCTGGGGTTAGTCAGCTGTCACGGGCTGCTTCCTGGGGTGGAGGCCTGGTCAAGGATCGGGCCGCGAAGACACTAAAACGCCCCGAAATCATCTCAAGATAACCTCAAGATAAAAAGATGGGCTTGAACCTTCGACCTAGGCATTGCCAAGCCGCATACTCCACCACTGGACCATGTTGACACTATCTCCATTCCGGGATATCAACCCATAACCCGTTTTCTCTCCCTCTAGCAAACAAAATTATACCTAAATCACCCACATATGACCTCGATTTACATATGGATCGAGATCACATGTAAAAACAAGTGTGTATAGACACACACACGTGGCCACTTCATCACAGACGGCGTGAAAATCAAGCCATTTAGAGTTCCTTTTCAACTTGTAAAAATGTATCTCTAAATGTAATGGCAAAAATATCCTGGTATGGAACTTAACAGGATACGCCAAAAATTCTCATCTACGTCGGAATAAACCATTACAGCATATGCCTTAATTCTCATCTACGTCGGCATATACCATGACAGCATATGCCTTAATTCTCATCTACGTCGGCATATACCATGACAGCATATACTTTAATTCTCATCTACGTCGGCATATACCATGACAGCATATACTTTAATTCTCATCTACGTCGGCATATACCAGGATAGCATATGCCTTAATTCTCATCTACGTCGGCATATACCATAACAGCATATGCCTTAATTCTCATCTACGTCGGCATATACCATGACAGCATATGCCTTAATTCTCATCTACGTCGGCATATACCATGACAACATATGCCTTAATCTACATCTCCTAAGGCATCATTTACAGTTACTGGTTATGCCATGATCTTCATTTTCTCGTGACAGTGGTTACAGTCTCCTCTGAGTTGCTTCTCCTCTAGC
>WNGS01165503.1:3211890-3214390 GCA_020271785.1 Procambarus virginalis | reverse complement strand
AGGATGTGAACTAACGTGACTGGATCAATGAGAAAAATCTTTTTGAGCCGTGATGTGGGTTCGAACTTACGCGGTGGGTGTTCCCAGAAACCCTTCGGTCTACAACGGTTTTTTTTTGCGTTGAGGATTGGGGATCAAGTTGTCAGCTCTGAGGAAATTATTTATTGCCCTAGTGACTGATGAGGCTAGCGACTTGCCTCCTCTTGCTTTTACGCCTAAACAAATTTTGCTAAACAGGCGCAAATTATGCCAGGCTTTGATGGTGGCCGCGGCATTAAGATTTGCAGACAATTCACTTTCTTGAGCAGGTCTGTATATTTCCCTGTTGCAAATGGGCGCGCTGCTTTTGGAATGTGGGGAAGAGTTCTGGTGGTGGATGCTTTGATCGCCCCCAGAAGGTCATCTGATGACAGGAAGGTTGCTGGGATGTGTGGAGCTGCATGAGAGACCTGTGGGCCTCTTCTCTCTCTCTACGGGTAACATCTATGAACCATCACAGCCGTTGTATCTGCGCAATGCTCCATCGTGGCTAAGGCTGGAACTTCTGCTTCAGGTTCTACTCCAGCTCCTGACTCCTGACTTCCCTATAAACGATGCTGCGCATACCGATCTTCTGTCCATTGCTGCTCCACCCGTTTCTCCAGCTGCTGCTGCTGCTGATCCTACAACTGACCCAGTAGTGGTTGCTGACTCTCCATCCGACAATGCTTCTGCCACTGGTCTCGCTTCATGCAGGTCGGCGGTCAATCCCCGATCGTCCAAGTGGTTGGGCACCATTCCTTCCCCCCCCCCCACCGTCCCATCCCAAATCCTTATCCTGACCCTTTCCCAGTGCTATATGGTCGTTATGGCTCGGTGCTTTCTCCTGATAGTTCCCTCCCTTCCCTCTAGTACGTTCAGCTCCCAAGAATCTAGCTGCTTAGACTTCAACTCCAAAGCCTAGGAGCACCTCATCTGCCGTTGACTATTCATCAGATGAGGAAGTCTCGGTGAGGACAACTTCTCCACCACAGCTCCAGCGAACAACTTCGATACACCATTGTTCCTACGACTTAAGCCTGGAGGACTACTTACTCCACGAAGAAGATGAAGAAGCCGTACCTGCTTTCTCTTACAGCAACTCCAGATCCTACAATGTCAACGCGAAGCAAACCATCTACTCTACAATGAAAGTCTAACGTCGACTAACATCAACTACCATTACCTGCGAATCCAGCCCCCCTGTGTTTACTTCAAATGACGCCCCACTCAACTTTACTGCACTCTATTCAAGTTCAAATCCGTGGTGGTTGAGCTACCGATCTTTCATCTCCCTTCTTCGCCTCGTCTCCAGTTCCTCGCTCAAGATTTCTGCCTCCTCGCCCCGTTCTTCCATTCCCTGCATATCCTCTCTCTCTCTCTCTCTCTCTCTGGGCAGTTTCAAGTTCTTGGCTGATAAACCTGAACAGTACAGAGGCCTCACTTTAAATGAATGTTCCAAATGCCCTTGTTGGGACTATAACCTTCGCCCGTGTGATGCAAAGCTCAGTGCTGTACCATCACACCACAAAGCTCAGTGTTGTACCACCACACCGCAAAGACGAATGCTGTACCACTGTACCACCACACCACAAAGACAAATGCTGTACCACTGTACCCCAATGCTACAAAAGAAGAGGTAAGTCTTTATGAACTCCTTCAACCCCATGCCCAAATGCATTCGGGTTATGTGGTCAACTATTCCATTTAGTCAAGGTTTAAGCCACAGAACTGTTCAATGGTTTGGTAAACCTAGTGTGTCTTCATGTAGTGGTGTGTAGTTTTGTCATCACTTGAATATCCTTAAAGTAACTCGTTGTGGGGAGCTAGTTCCTCACAACCACCCTAGAGCATCAACCTCATCCTCTGTTTCAGCAAAGCATTTCACAGCAGCTGTCCCAATTGTCGGCCTCTGGCCACTAGGGATAGCGTGCTGTAGTTCCTCACTCTTCGTGTAAGTCCCTTAAGGACACTACAGGTCTTTACCTCTGGAACCTGCAGCCGTACCGTCACAGTGTGTAGCTCTGGCTCCTGTCCACTGCTTGATGGTATATCACACTAGTGAGCCTATACTTTTGGCCTCCTACTTTTATTCGTTATCCTTTCAAGATTTCTGCAATGTGGATTCTTGCCACGGATTCACCTTCTTGTGTACCAGCCCCCGGTTCTTATTTAGGTGCGACTATTGAAGAAGCTTATCCTCTTGACGAGAAACGACTGCCTCAATGGGGCACGATCCCTTTCCCTGAGATGTGTCATATCCTCAGCACACTTTCCACATCATCGCACCGAATATGTCTACATACAAAAGCAGTGTCTGGACTATGGTCCTCCTGGGAGTCTCGGCCTAAACTATTTTTGGTTTGGGCCTTTTCATAAACTTCAAATTGTAGAAACAAGACCAGGTTGATTGGGACGTCAGCCACCTCCTGGGCTTGGAGTGACGTGATGAGCTCACTGCTCGTCAGTAGCTTCTCAGTGT
>WNGS01165503.1:3199381-3211790 GCA_020271785.1 Procambarus virginalis | reverse complement strand
CATAGTAACAAAACTACTATGTAAACAGGAGAATGGGTTGGACTATTTAGAATGTGTTACGTAAATTGTAAATTCTGCAATTCATTAACAAAGCTAGCCAGCAAGATTAACGAGCGCATTGCAACGAACATGGTATACCTTGCAGTCATGCACTCCATGCCCACGCATGCACTCCGCATGTACTCTTATATGTACTATTTACACACGCCCTAAACGATCATACATGTACTCCGCGCTTGTGTAAAAAAAAAGAGACGGTTATCTTGATATCTTGAGGTTATCTTAAGATGATTTCGGGGCTTTTTAGTGTCCCCCGCGGCCCGGTCGTCGACCAGGCCTTCACCCCCAGGAAGCAGCCCGTGACAGCTGACTAACACCCAGGTACCTATTTTTTTACTGCTAGGTAAACAGGGGCATAGGTGAAAGAAACTCTGCCCATTGTTTCTCGCCGGCGCCTGGGATCGAACCCAGGCCACAGGATCACTTGTCCAGCGTGCTGTCCGCTCGGCCCAACCGGCTCCCAATGTGGTGGCGTGGGCTGCACGTGGACGCAAGGATCAAACCCATAGTCAATACCCTGTCAGACAAGGTCAGACCCCGCCCGGATGCAGTTGTTTCGTAAGTGTTCTAATGGCGCCCCCCTGACCTCTGGTGAGGGATAACTGAACCCAAGCGAGTGTCCTTTGCAGCCGCAGATTTGAGCTAAATCCCTCAAATCCCGTGTCTCTTTTTGGATTTAATCCGTGTAAATGCTTGATTTATCCATGGTCAGGCTTTCCACTAAATCAGTTTCTAGCTTTTAGTGCCTAGCACCTAGCTCTTGGTCTTCAGCGTCTGTCCATCGTCATCCATCTTGCATCCTCAACATCCTGCTTCAAGCATCCAGCCCAAGATTGCAACATCAATTCATATCTTTCAACATCTAGCATTATTCCTCCAGCTTGTAACATCATTCCCCCAGTCAGTAACATTGTTCCCCTAGCCTCCAGTATCATATTCTAGCCTCCCATCCCCCCCCCCCCCAGCCTTGTCTTCTATCCTCAGCCTCATCTTACATTCCCAGATTCATCTCCCATCCTCAGCTCCCATCTCCAAGACTCATCGGCTATTCTCATGCTGCTTCATCTTAACCCAAGCCAAATCACCTATTCCCAAGCCCTCGTCACCTATTCTCAAGCCTAGTCACCTATTCCCAAGCCTCATCACAAAAGCCCCAGCCTCATCCATCTGACTAATATCCAGCCTTAACCTTCATCTCCCACTCGCATCCAGCCTTCAGCCTGGATGCGAGAAAGCCTCATCCACCAGACTCGCATCCAGTCTCTAGCCTCGTCCCCCAAGCCTTGCATCCTTCCTCCAGCCACATCTTCCAGTTTCCAGCTTCTATCCCTTGAGCGTTTGTCACCACAAGTGGCACTTGGAGCAGGGAATACCGCATGGTGGAGGCAGGGGAAATGGGTGAAAAATGTAGGGAGTATTTTATGAGTGCAGGGAATTAGTGGGTTTGATGAGTGGATGTATTGAGTGAAGGTGAGTGAGCTGGTGTGTGTGTGTGTGTGGTGTGTGTGTGGTGTGGTGTGTGTGTGTGTGTGTGTGTGTGTGTGTGTGTTGTGTGTGTGTGTGCCGGAGTGCGTTAGGTCAGCTTTAGCGTGAGTGTGGTACTGGAGGGAGGGAGGGTAGTGTGTACAGGAGTGTGAGCGAGGGTGACCTCCTTATCCTCCCCCCCCTCCCCCTCCCCCGCCTACCTGTCTGTATGTTGGGACTGATATATGCAGGGTCTGCATGGGGGCCTGCCGGCTGAGTGGACAGCGCTCGGTATTCGTAATCCTAAAGTCCCGGGTTCAATCCCCTGGTGGAAGCGGGAAACAAATGGGCAGAGTTTCTTTCACTCTGATGCGCCTGTTCGCCTAGCAGTAAAATGGTACCTGGGAGTTGAGACAGCTGCTACGGGCTGCTTCCTTGTGATGAGTAACAGAAAGAAGGCCTGGTCGTGGACCGGGCCGAGGGGACGCTAAAGCCCCGAAATCATCTCAAGATCTCAAGATAAACAACCTTTCTTGTATAACTTTTCTGTGTTGTGTCGTTTATTACATCTGGTCCTGAAGTTGTATATGGAGGTGGCTTCCAAGACTTCTCCTTTCACTCATATTTCATGGTGACTACCAGAACAGGCCGCGAGTATTTCCGTCGTCACATGCGTGTATATCATACACCTACATCCTCTTCCTCCTACAACGCTGTGTATGGAGTCCATTTGCTTCTACTTTAAGAGCGTAACCATAATAATTAAGGTCACTGTACAAGGACCATTAACCGATACTAGACAGCTCCTATGTATCAATTCCTTCAGAAATATATATAACAAAAGTTAATTAAATTTACACACCTTAAAACTAAGAGGTTAATATCAAGTGGTGTATTCACTTAGTTGTATTTACGGGGTTGAGGCTTTGCTCTTTCGGCCCGCCTCTCACTCACTGTTTACTAACTACACTAACTACTTTTTTTTTTTCACACCACACACACACCCCCCAGGAAGCAGCCCGTGACAGCTGACTAACTCCTCCAGGTACCTATTACTGCTAGGTAACAGGGGCATTCAGGGTGAAAAGAAACTTTGCCCATTGTTTTCTGCCGGGTGCGGGAATCGAACCCGCGCACAGAATTACGAATCCTGCTCGCTATCCACCAGGCTACCTAGGCCCCTGCTGGTATCAAGTGTGTGTAAAGAATTGCATGTTGATTCTATGAATTGTATGAGAACTAAAACCAATTCATACAACAGACAACCGACAGAACGGTATGTATTATCATACGCTATGAATAATCATACTCTTAGCATACTCAAGGAAGTATATCAAACGCATTCAAAATATATGAAAAAATTCCCAAGGAATGATAATCTGTGAGGTATAACACCATTAGCACAGGATGCAGAGCAATTCATGAGGGTTTCATGAACATATTTGGATTTAAACACACGTAAAATGCATGTGTGTAAACTCGTGTAGAACACACGTAAAATACATGTGTGTAAACTCGTGTAGAACACACGTAAATATAACATAGCGCAAGTCAAATATCATCAGATGAAAAGAAATTGTATATAAGAATATATGCAATTTCAGCAATAATTATTTTAAACTTTAATAATTGACGTGAACGCAGTCCTGTTTTGTTTTAATGATAAAAAATACAATCGTTTATTAGCAAAGCATGTCACTAAGGACCCTTAGCAGTGTGTATAAGTGTGAACGCTAAGAATAGCGAGATCGCTAAGAATAGCGAGACTGTTGCTTCAATTACCCCTATTGTTTCAACCGCAAAGAGTGGTATAAATATGTAAAAACAATATAAATCCTACCGCCTATATATCTTGCACGACTATATTGCTATATGAACCAACAATCACCTGTGAAAGATGTGCCAAGTTTTCTCCTATATATCAGAAAGATTCATTTGATATATTATAGGTATTAATTAGAGTTGCCGGGGGGGGGGGGGGAAAGGTAGCCTGTACATATGTACATCGAGGTTTCTCAAGGTCAGCTACTGACCTACCCTCACCAGGATGCCACCCACAACAGTTGGCTAACCCCCGTGAAAGTATTTTCACCCAATCTAAGTGAAAAGAAACGTGAGTAAAAAATTTTGTCCCTCATGGGATTGATCGCAGGATCCTTGATTGTAATTCGAGAACGCAGACCACTGTACAACCCACGATGAGTCGGAACAATTTACTTTGTTAATTCTGCTCGTATTAGAAAAAAAAATATATAGAATTTGAATATCTTTTAGCTTTCAAAGTTTTCAATATTTATCGAGACATTTATTCAAAGACACCCACGCATTCTAACACTCTCTTCCTCCTCCCAAGCTAAGTACGACCATTGTCATCCGCTCCGGGTAATAGATCCGCTCCGGGGAATAGATCCCACGGAGAATAGATCCCACTGGAACTCACAGTACCAGCCGCTTCTTGCACTCGCTTCCCTCCCGACCCCCTCTCTCTCCCAAGCATCCCCAGCGGATCTATTTGATGTGTAAATGTTATCGTCGGCTGCTTCCAAGTAAAGACTCAGCGCCAGGGGCCTCCGATAGAGATACTTTTGGCTTTCATAGGTGCTAGAAGCGTTTTACGACGTGGCGAGAAGGGAGAAATGGAGGAGGTTACACGAGAGACGCCTTGTGGGTGAAATTCGATGCCAGTAAAGGAGGATAGAGGAAGCAGAAGGAGAGAGAGACAGAGAGGGATAGAGAGGGAGGGAGAGCTTGGAGAGGGGGTAAGGGGTGGATTTACGGCCGGCCTGATTTAGAGGTTGCGACGAAGGGAAAGGAGACAGTAATGGTTTGAGTTTCGGAGGAAATTATGCAGATGTTTCGCAAGGTCTGATTAACACGGGAGGACTCTAAATGAGCCGTTGTGAAGGCTGGTAAGCCCCCCACGTCTCTAAACCACTCAGGGAGGTGTTTGTTGAGTCTGGCACGGGGTAACCTGAGAGGGAAGGAACTGTGGAATAACAGCAACTCTATCTAGCAGCATTTAATGACCAACCCACACACCACTCGATGAAGAGATCACGACGTTTCGGTTCATCCTGGACCATTCTCAAGTCGACCAGACCACACACTGAAGGTGAAGGGACGACGACGTTTCGGTCCGTCCTGGACCATTCTAAAGTCGACCAGACCACACAATATTAAGTGAAGGGACGACGACTTTTCAGTCCGTCCTGGACCATTCTCAAGTCGAATGCGAATCTCAAGACATTCGACTTCAGAATGGTCCAGGACGGACCGAAACGTGGTCGTCTTCTTGTCTTCAAGTGTGTGGTTTGGTCCTCGTATCTTCAGCCACGTTATTGTGACTCATCGTCTGCATAGCAGCATTAAAATTACAAAACAAATATATGTAATGAAGCAACCGCATTACATTTCCATATTTATTGGAAATGAACAAACATAATCAGTGTAGTAATGGGATGAGGTGATGGTGGAACGGTTCCTTGCCCCTCCCCCGTCCCATCCCAACTCGCTATCCTGACCCCCTTCCTAAGTGCTATATAGTCTTAATGGCTTGGTGCTATCCCCTGAAGCTTCCGTTCCCTTGTATATCCAGCTGCGGGTTCAGTAATCAAGGATAGCGGACCGTTGTACATGCAATTCCACTATTTTCCACGACTAACAATGCATTCCTCGTGCATTTCCAACACCAAGCTTTGCTTGCTGGAATAGGCTAGTTTAACCTAGTTTAACTAGCCTATTCCAGCATTTAAACCTTTATTTAAAGGTTTAAAGAGTTAAACCTTTATGCTGCTTTCTGCCTATATGAGTGCTTAAGTGTGCGGAGTGGTCAAAGCAGTAGCTTCACAGCAGAAAATTTCCGGGTTCGATACTTGGCCATAAGGAAGCTGTTACTTATATTTTTCTTCCATCTGATGTCTTCGTTTACCTTTTACTGAATAGAGGTACCTAGAGGTTAGTCAGCTGTTGTGGTTTGCATTCCGTGGCAGGTGTTAAGCCTATGCAAACATCAATAAGCCTATTCTCGCACTCACTTCTCACTGTCCTCAACTCTCTCAATTTCTCACTCTCATACTCTCTCTGTTTCACTCTCTCTGTTTCACTCTGTTTCACTCACTCTCTCTCTCTCTCTCTCTCTCTCTCTCTCTCTCTCTCTCTCATACAAAAAGAACATGAAATGTTATAGAAAATTCCTGCTCAAAACCTATTGAAAAACTCGATTTCAGACCCGCAGCTGACCGTAGCGTGGGAGGATGTTTTATTACATGGGAGTTTTAACAGTGGGTTGACCTGAGGGAGGGGGAGCTGGGGGAGTGTGTGGGGGCGGTCGAGGGAGCTGGGGGAGTGTGTGGGCGGTAGGGGGGGAGGGGGGGTGGGGGTGAAATAGCTTAGTCGCGGCATCAATGGAAATGTTTTCTCAGCAATTGACAATTATAATGAGACGAACCAGTCAGTGAGGTGATCACAGTGTTGTGAAGGTTTAGGTGTGATCCTGAGCAGCATGGGTTCGAATCCTGGTCAGGTCATTTATATATATATATATATATATATATATATATATATATATATATATATATATATATATATATATATATATGCAATTGACGATCACTAAACACTGATCATTTGTATGTGGAAAAACCACAAAGAATTGGAGAAAGGGGGGTGAACGTTTCGGGTTCTCAAGGCCTTTGTCAACACCAGACTCCAGTCTGGTGTTGACAAAGGCCTTGAGAAGCCGAAACGTTCACCCCCCTTTCTCCAATTCTTTGTGGTTTTTTCCGCATATATATATATATATATATATATATATATATATATATATATATATATATATATATATATATATATATATATATAGCTGGAAGAAGGGGGACCCTTAGCGTCAGAGGAAACCACACATAACACATTAGAGGGAATGTTTAGATCCCCTCCAATACAGTTTCTGTGTGCTTTTCTCCTACCACCCCCTTCCTTTTGTGTGTTTTTTGTGCATTATTATGTATTTAATGGTAACAAGATATGGGTTGATACAGAAAGTGCTTAAAGGTACATATGTTGTTGAATACGACCGAAAGGGTAAGATTAATAATTCTCACACGAATCTTCTCAATATTTCTTTCGTTTTTCTTCACTATCGGGGGTAATTGAAAAAATAACTCTCCAAAGTTCATTTTCTCAATTTTTATGTATGGTGTGACGCCTAAAAGCGTTTCGCAAGGACTTCTCACATTTTCAAAGACGGGTTTACACATATGATTTCATGCTTATATTCGTTTTGGGTGAGGTGATATGACACAAATGTTTTTGGGTGAGGTGACACAAGTCAATGGGGTATAAACTGCATATAAGAACATTAGAATGAAAGTAACTACAGAAGGCCTATTGACCCACATTTTCTCTTGCTGTGTCTATGTTGGTTCGGGGTCTTGAAGTGGGTAGAATATGGTTATGCGTTAATTAGCTATTGATTGCTGGTGTTTACTTTTTTATATGTAGTGCCTCGCTGATGTTGAGTCTCCTGCTATCGCTGTATCACTCGATGATTTCTTTGTTGTTTGTTAAGATTACTCTGGTGATGTTTGTGTGTGAGAGAGATTATATGTTCCTTGATGGAGCCCTGTTGTTGTGCATTGTTAATCACCTAGAAAGAGACGTTGTTGTCTTGCCTATATATGAGATTTTGGGCTGACAATCCCCAAGTTGGGCATTTGAAGGCATACAGAGTATTATGTTGCGAAATATTACATTTTAAATCATTGGATGTTTTCCCTTCACAGAAACTATTACATTTTTGTTTGATAAGTTAAAGGGCGATTTGAGTGGGATTCAAAGATGCCTCAAGTTTGTGTGTGTGTGTGTGTTGTGTGTGTGTGTGTGTGTGTGTGTGTGTGTGTGTGTGTGGTGTGTGCGTGTGTGTGTGTGTGTTTGTGTGTGTGTGGTGTGTGGTGTGTGTGGTGTGTGTGCGTGTGTGCGCGCGGTGTGTGTGTGTGTGTGTGTGTGTGGTGTGTTGTGTGTGTGTGTGTGTGTGTGTGTGTGTGTTGCACGCGCGCTTGTGCGTGAATGCACTTTACCCACATTAAAAAATCTTTAAACCTGCTCATTTGGAAACATAAATACAAAGCTTCATCATTTCCATCTTATGTAATATGCATCATTGTCGAGCTGTCAATCGCGTACTGATTGGCACAAGCCTAATTGTATAAATATATTAGTTTGTACTGGAAAAAATATTACGTAAGGCAAGCCTCCGCCAGATGAGTGATAAACATTAAAAAAAATAGGTTAGCGAGAGAGAGAGAGAGATCTGAAACATAAGCATCTACCAATATCCAAAATAGAAACTTGGACAGAATTTTGCTTTTGTTTTAATTTTAGCCCAAACGTTGGTCACAATATTGGTGGTATATTGTGTCACAATCACCACCACTACTGTGACTCTGGCCCCCCCCTACTCTTAACCACCACATCAACCACCATCCTGTTTTACCACCACCACCACCACCCTTTACCATAACTCTCACTTTCTCATTTAATCACTTTACACCTGAACTTTCTGCATGAAACACCCCTACAATCATTATAAGAACCCCAAGTCACACCTGTCATCATAGTCACCTCCATCACAACCATGACTCCTGTCAACCATTTGACAGAGCTGTTCCACCACTCCAAAATCTCCAACCACACTACCAGTGACTGCCACCACAACCGCAGCTGAAACATCGACCATAACCACTTGCAACCGCAGCAACCATAAGTATCTTCACTACTAAAAACCGTAATCATCACATCTCTACAAAAGATATAATAGAGAGCTCACGATTATCACCACCATTACTTATATGTGTTATCACCTTAAGCATTGATGTGATAATTTCTGCAGCACCACCAGTAGCACCAATCACAGCACACACCAGTAGCACTACAGCCAGCACCACCAGTAGCACCACCAGCAGACACCACCAGAAGTAGCACAGTAGCACCACCAGAAGCACCAAAAGCATCACCACCCAGCACCACCATGTAGCACCACCAGAAGCACCAGCAGCAGCACCACCATCCAGCACCACCACCAGCACACACAGCACACCATGACATCAGCTAGACCACCAGCAGACCACACCAGCGACCCACCAGCTGACCCACCAGCTAGACCACACCAGCGACCACAAACCACGCAGAACCCACCAGCAGCACCACCACCAGCACCACCAGCAGTACCACCAGTAGCACCATCAGTAGCACACCAGTAGCACCACACCAGCAACACCACAGCATCACCACCCACCAGTAGCACCACCAGCATGCACCACCACCAGCACACCAGCAGCACCACCAGCAGCACGCACCACCTAGTAGCACCACCAGCAACACCACCAGTAGCACACCAAGCAGCACCACAGCAGCACACACCAGCAGCACCACCAGTAGCACATCACCAGCAGCACCTCCAGCACCACCACAAGTAGCACCACCAACAGCACCACCAGCAACAACAGCAGCACCACCAGCAGCACCACCAGTAGCACCACCACCAGCAGCACTACCAGTAGCACCCACCAACATCACCACAAGTAGCACCACAAGCAGCACCACCAGCAGCACCAGCAGCAGCACCACCAGCAGCCACACCAGTAGCACCACCAGCAGCAGCACCTCCAGCACCACCACCAGCAGCACCACCAGTAGCACCACCAGTAGCACCACCACCAGCAGCACCACCAGCAGCCCACAGCAACACCATCACCAGCAGCACCACCAGTAGCACCACCACCAGCAGCACTACAGTAGCACCACCAACAGCACCACAAGTAGCACCACCAGCAGCACCACCAGTAGCACCACCACCAGCAGCACTACAGTAGCACACCCAACAACACCACAAGTAGCACCACCAGCAGCACCACCAGCACCACCACCAGTAGCACCACCCAGCAGCACCACCACCAGCAGCACCACCACCAGCACCACCAGTAGCACCACCAGCAGCACACCAGCACCACCACCAGTAGCACCCACCAGCAGCACCACCAGCAGACCCACCAGCTGACCCACCAGCAGACCCACCAGCAGACCCACAGCAGCACCACCAGTAGCACCACCAGCAGCACCACCACCACCAGTAGCACCACCAGCAGCACCTCCAGCAACACCACCAGCAGCACACCAGTAGCACCACCAGCAGCACCCACCACCACCAGTAGCACCACCAGCAGCACCTCCAGCAACACCACCAGCAGCACCACCAGCAGCAACCACCAGAAGCACCACCAGCAGCACCACCAGCAGCACCACCAGCAGCACCACCAGTAGCACCACCAGCAGCACCACCAGCACCACCACCAGCAGCACCACCAGCAGCACCACCACCAGCACCACCACCAGCACCACACCAGCACCACCAGCAGACCCACCAGCAGCACCACCAGCAGACCCACCAGCAGCACCACCAGCAGCACCACCAGTAGCACCACCAGCAGACCCACCAGCAGCACCACAGTAGCACCACCAGTAGCCACCACCAGCAGCACCACCACCAGCACCACCAGCAGACCCACCAGCAGCACCACCAGCAGACCACCAGCAGACCCACCAGCAGCACCACCAGTAGCACCACCAGCAGACCCACCAGCAGACCCACCAGCAGCACCACCAGCACACACCACCAGCAGCACCACCAGCAACACCGACCAACCAGTAGCACCACCAGCAACACCACCACCAGTAGCACCACCAGCAAGCACCACCAGTAGCACCACCAGCACCACCACACCAGCAGCACAGCAGCAGCACCACCACCACCAGCAGCACCACCAGCACCACCAGCATCACCACCAGTAGCACCACCAGTAGCACCACCAGCAGCACCACCATGCAGCAACCACCAGCACCAACACCACCAACCCCCACACAACCAGTAGCACCACCAGCACCACCAGTAGCACCACCACCACCACCAGCACCACGAGTAGCACCAGCCCAGCAGCACCACCAGCACCACCACCAGCACCACCAGTAGCACCACCAGTAGCACCACCAGCAGCACCACCAGCCAGCACCACCAGCAGCACCACCCACCCACCACCAACCCCCCACACACCAGTAGCACCCACCACCACCACCAGTAGCACCACCTCCACCACCACCACCACCACCACCACCACGATTAGCAACCAACCAGCAGCACCACCAGCACCACCACCAGCAGCACCACCAGCACCACCACCAGCAGCACCACCACCAGCACCACCACCAGTAGCACCACCAGCAACCACCAGTAGCACCACCAGAACCAGCACCACCAGTAGCACCACCACCAGCACCACCAGTAACACCAACACCACCCAGTAGCACCACCACCAGCACCACCAGTAGCACCACCACCAGCACTACCAGCAGCACCACCAGCACCACCAGTAGCACCACCACCACCAGCACCACCACCAGGAGCACCAGTAGCACGACCAGCAGCAACACCATCAGCACCACCACCAGCACCACCAGCAGCACCAACCACCAGCACCAGCACCACCAGCAGCACCACCAGTAGCACCACCAGTAGCACCACCCAGTAGCAACACCAGCACCACCAGTAGCCCCACCAGTAGCACCACCAGTAGCACCACCAGCAACCACCAGTAGCACCACCAGCAGCACCACCAGTAGCACCACCAGCACCACCAGTAGCACCACCACCAGCACCACAGTAGCACCACCAGCAGCACCACCACCAGCACCACCAGTAGCACCACCACCACCAGCAGCACCACCAGTAGCAACACCAGCAGCACCACCAGTATCACCACCAGCAGCACCACCAGCAGCACCACCAGCAGCACCACCAGCACCACCAGAAGCACCACCACCAGCACCATCAGTAGCACCACCAGCAGCACCACCTGAAGCACCACCAGCAGCACCACCACCAGCATTATCAGTAGCACCACCAGCAGCACCACCTGAAGCACCACCACCACCACCAGCAGCACCACCACCAGCAGCACCACCATCACCACCACCAGCAGCACCATCAGTAGCCACCACCAGCAGCACCACCACCAGCACCCCCACCAGCACCATCAGTAGCACCACCAGCAGCACACCAGCAGCACCACCACCAGCACCATCAGTAGCACCACCAGCAGCACCACCTGGAGCACGCACCACTACCCACCAGCAGCAGCACCATCAGTAGCACCACCAGCACCACCACCACCAGCACCCACCACCAGCACCATCAGTAGCACCACCAGCAGCACCACCACCAGCACATCAGTGAGCACCACCAGCAAGCACCACCACCAGCACATCAGTAGCACCACCAGCAGCACCACCAGCAGCACCACCTGAAGCACCACCAGCAGCACCCACCACCAGCATTATCAGTAAGCACCACCAGCAGCACCACCTGAAGCACCACCACCACCACCAGCAGCACCACCACCAGCACCACCACCAGCACCACCACCACCAGCACCATCAGTAGCACCACCAGCAGCACCACCACCAGCACCATCAGTAGCACCACCAGCACCACCACCCACCAGCACCACCACCAGCACCATCAGTAGCACACCAGCAGCACCACCACCAGCACCATCAGTAGCACCACCAGCAGCACCACCACCAGCACCATCAGTAGCACCACCAGCAGCACCACCAGCAGCACCACCTGAAGCACCACCAGCAGCACCACCACCAGCATTATCAGTAGCACCACCAGCAGCAACCAACCTGAAGCAACCACCCACCACCACCAGCAGCACCACCAACCAGCACCACCACCAGCACCACCACCACCAGCACCATCAGTAGCACCACCAGCAGCACCACCACCATCACCATCAGAACGAAACACCCAACCAGCAACATTCAGTAGTAC